>JBBMOJ010000160.1:0-83444 GCA_038090695.1 Sclerotinia spermophila | reverse complement strand
AAGGCTCCCTCACGTGACACGCGAATGTATCAGGTGATGTCTGTCGTAACATATAAGGAAACCAAAAATCAATTAAAAGAATACCTTTTTTCCAAAATCATTCTAATACTTTACAAATTCAATATATAAAAACATTATTCTATAAATTAATACCTCTTATTCAATCCCTTCTATAAAAAAAAATTATAAAAAAATCAGGTTGGTGAAGACGAAGTCCTATCTATACGTAATACCGGCTATAAACCTGGGAAATAGTAGAGATTATAGGAGAAGGTTTTATGAACCTTTTATTCTATATCACTGCTTTTTTTTAAAACCAATAGGATTTATATAATAATGATTTATTTTAAGATAAATAAAGGATTAAAGTTAATAAAACTTTGAATAATATAAATAACAATAATAATCAATAAATAGCAAAGTATATAATAAATTTATTTTGAAGGATATCTATTATATTGAATATATAGGAAATGTAAATAGCCTATCTATTAAATACCCTCTAAAAGATTCTAATTTAAAGAAGATATTTATATTATATAGAGTATTACAAGTATTTCGGGTATTTGTAGATTATAATTAATAAGAATAAAAGAATTGAATTAATTCAATTGAATAAAAGATTGAAATAACAATAAGGATTTGAAAGAAATAGATCTATTTATAATTCGTTAATACCTTGATATTGTTTTTCATTATTTTTTAATATATTCATACTTTTTCTGGATATCTATTTTTATATAAATCAATCCATTTTTCTTTTACTCGTTTGGAATAGATAATAATAAAAATTTATATATAAAAAACTTATTACCCCTATTATAATAAATCAAAACTCATCTCTTAATACTTTCAAATAATATTAACTAAATCACTCTGCCTTTCTAGAGGAAAGTAATCTTTAGAATACAAAAAAGCTTTTTATATACTTTATTACTATGCTTATATACTTTCTATTATAGTTGTTATAATAATCTATATCTATATTCTTTTCCATTTATAATAAAAAGAGTAATCGCTTTTCGTTCTTGATAAATTTATAATCTCTAAAGATATATATTTCTTTACAAAGAAATAATATATATTTATAAAGAGATATCCAATTCCTAATATTGAAAATAAATTAATTTATTTAGAAAATATAAAAGGATCTAGATTTCCCTTAAAAGGTTTTACTAATATATATAACAACGCCCTTTTTGTATTGTAACTTTAGATTCTAGCTATATTTGAATATCCCTAGGGAGGTCCACTACAGACATTAATAATATAAATAAATAAATATAAAAAAATTAATTCTTTATTAAAAACTTCAAAATAAAAATTGATATTATTTCTAAACTTCTTATTCTCAAAATCCCCATCTATAATATAAAACTTTCTTTTCCTAATATTACAAAAGCCTTCCCAAACTATAATCTTTATATTCTTATTTGTAATATAGATTTGAATCATTTTCTATTCCTATTTCTAATTTGGAAAGCAGAAAACCCATTCCTATTTTTTCTCTTTTCTCTATTCTATAAAATACTCATCTGTAACACTTTGCTGTAGAAGAACTACAATATAGGGTACAAGATGTCTTTAGAATCTATAACTAGAGGAGCAGGAGCGAAGCGCTCTCCCGAGTGCTATATAAACTAATTATGTACACGTAATCGTGCACGTGACCGATCGCATCGCGATCCAGTCCGATTCGTGATATCATCCAATTAGAATATTAGATCCTATTTCTTTATTATCCACCCCCTTATAAATTATACACTATATTTAATCTTTTAATAATATATTCTTTTATAAGTTCAGATTTCTTTTTAATTCTCTAATTGATTATTATATATCTCTTGAGAATTCTTTTAATAATATCCTCTTATATTCAAAATTACAAATATTCAATACCTCTTTATATATAGATTTAAATTACAATCTTATATATCTTAATAGTATTCATTTGTTTCGATTTATATATTATAATACTTTACTATTATTAGAAAAAGATTTGTTTGTTACTAGTATACTACTTAATATATTATATATAATATAATTTCCAATGACTATAAAAGAACTATGATATAAAGTATAAGATATCTTTAGAATCTACAACTAGAGAAGTAGGAGCAAAGTATTTCTTTAAGTATTAACTATATATATATAATTATATATATATACTAATATATATATAAGCGATCGCATACTTTATATAATCATTAACAAAACCAATATATTATAATCGTACAATCATATATAATCAATATCATCTTCGATAGATTATTAGAAAAAGATATTGAAACCGAAAACCTATATTATAAAAACAATTGCTTTTAGAAGCCTTCCTACTATTATATCACTATCGACACATATATATAGTATCGAAAGCCCTTTGGATTATACTACTCCAATTACTCCAAAAACTTCAATTACTTTTCAATTGTTTAAGGAATCAATAACAAGTTCTACACTTGTTATAATCAAAATACAATTCGAAAAAATTAATAAGATTGAAGGAGATATATAACAAATAAATAAAGCCTTTATAATCTTTATAAATCAATTTATAAACGATAATAAACGGAATCGATATCAATATCAATACATTTTAGAAATCAAAAATACTATATTGATTATCCTTTTAGAATTAGTATATAATAATTGATATAGCAATATACCATTAGTAATATCAAATACCCCAAAGATATCTTATTTAGAGACAACGAAAAAGTCTTTAGCACTTTAGGCATCCAAACTTATTAATCAGTTTAGTGCTATTTGTATTCTCTCTCCTGGAGGACTAAATATAAGCTACCTAAAAGCAAAAAGAAACAAAAAGGATTAGGAATGTATTGATAGAATAATCCTAATTATAGTGAGTGAGGAGATTCGCTGTAGGGAAATTAGCTCTATCCTTTTTCGATTGAAAATAAAAAGTGTGATATTAGAATTAACTTTTGGAAAAGTCCTCTATCTATAGGAGAACAATATTGGATAGTTGCTATAATATAATATGGCTGTTATTTGTATCAACCTATTGAAACCCGAAAATACTAATCAGATTAGAAAGGCAATAGAAGGATTTGGGATTCGCTTTTTCGAAATCTGGTATATATATGTAGTGCTTATAGTACCTTATAACTTCTATTAAATCAAAGACACTCTTATTCCTTTTTCTAAGGAACTTATTAAAAAAGAAATTGTTGTACAAATCGGTGAGAAGCTAGTAGTATATTGGCTATTTTGTTATAATATTAATCTAATTATTTGTAGAGTAATATGGATTATTGGATTTAGAGTTTCTATCTTGCAATTTAGGTTCTTCAATGATAGTTTGTTTTCAATGCTTTTGGATAAACTAAAGGAATTACAATTATATAGTAATGGATGTTAAAGGTATTACAATTCCTATATCTGTTATAAGGAAATATACTATTTTATTTGTAATAAAAAGATTGATGAGTATGTAAAGGAATCTATTCATTAATAATATATTGATACTATGTATATGCTAATTGTTTAGACTATTTTAAATCAAAATATTTCAATTACTTTGTTGCTTTCAAAATATATAATAAAAGGATTATTGTTTTGATTCAATAGGAGAGAAAAACTATTAAAGTGATAGGTTTTAGAGTATATTAGGATCTATATTGGTTGGTATTAGTAAGCAATTGTTAATTATTAATACCCACTTCTTCTTTGTAAGTGATTGTACTTGTAATCTTTATTCTAGGAGTTAGAATTACTACTTATGAGAATACAATTAGTATAAATAGCAGAAAGTACTAATGTAGTTAGAGTTTAGGTTAATCTAGTTTTATAATTGCTTTATTAGAGAAACTGTAGTATATTGTCTTCTGAAAGAACTTTAATAAGCTAGCTCTAGCCGACGAGGTTTTTGAATCTATAGATATAGAGATAGTAGATTATGAATTGTCTAGATTAAATAACCTTATATCTATTTCCTTTTTATAAGTAATACAACCAATATGTATCTATTTAGGGATAGGGGATTTATAATTGTATAAGCTAATATTAATAAGGGCCACTCAAATTATATCACTTTGCTTTAGTTAGCTATTGAGGCTTTAGTAAATATAATCTATATATAGAAACCCCGATTATACTCGAATAATACAATCCAAAACTATATAGCATATAACAAATATCAATTAATTGATTATTGAATAGAACGACAAGTCTTTAAAAAAAGAGAATCGGGCCCACAAGTAATCATATATATCTGAAATAAGGTTAATTTTATTGTTTAATAAATAAATAATCTAGAGAATAAAGATCTATTATGGATTAGGATAAACAGTTATTCGATTTTGAATATCTATCGAATTCTCTTCGATCCAATAATAATAGATTATATAATACAACTTGAACTAAATACTCAAATAATCATAAATAGGGATTTCAATACTAAGAATAAGTTATAAAAGCCTAATATCTTATTAGCAAACTAAAGGGCAGCCCTAACCAACTAATCGAATACCTAGAGAATATACTTTATAAATACCCCCAGGATTCCAATACATACCCAAAAATATATTCTCGATTTAATCTTTTTCAATATTCCTTTTGTATATACAGAAGTTTATAATAAGCTTTATTATAAATCCAACTATATTATTTAAATTACTATTTTAGAAATCAAAAGCACTACAATTCTAAATCAATTTTAGTATTGAATAAAAGAACCGAATCTATCTAAACTAAATAGATTAATAACAAATTGTTTAATTTGTTTAAAAACTATTAAAATCTAAATAATAACGAATATCAAACGATATATAGATAAACTAATGAAAACCTTTAACAATTTTATTCATACTATCAGAAACCCTAATTAGGGTTTAGTAAAAGTCTTATTCTAATAGACTAATGAATATAAGGAGGTATATTTAGTATATTATAAGGTCTAATAGAATAGCAACCTCAAATTTATAATGAATATATATCAAAACCTATAATAAGTAGTTCGAAAAGCTAAACAAGTTTATTAGATAATGAAGTTTGATAATGTTATAAATAATAAAGAGTTATATAAAATAATAGGTTAATATAAACTTATTTTTAAAAGCTTATTTAAAGTCCCCCTTCTATTAATTGATAGGTATACTATTATTAAAACAAAGGCAAAGGTAGAGGCCCTCTTCTTAGCTATTTTTGACTAATTCAAAACTAATAATAATCTATTAATTAATCTATTGGTTTAATGTAAAAGCCCCATTATTCTTTTATAAAAAAGAATAATTATTATAAAAGAAGTAGAAAAGTATATTATTAGAGCTAAATGTATATCTTCTAATATCGATTGGATTATAGTATATCTTTTAAAAACCTATTAAAGAAATATAAAAGAAATAATTTATGAGATTTTTGTATTCTGTTTGATATTCAATTATTACTTTGTGAGATGGAAGTTGGTTGAAATTGTTATATTGTTTAAAGTAGGTAAGAAAGATAAATCATTTCTAAGGTTGTAGTAATTGATCGCTTTTATATTGTATATTGGTAAGGGCTTTGAGAGATATATTGTTAGTTAGATTTTATAGATAATTATAAGGTTTAATATAATTAGTTTATAATACTACAGAGTATTATTTAAATAGGCAAATATTAATCTTATAATAGTATTTACTTACAATATAGAATTTACTTTTGTAATAGGGAATATAGTAATATTTGTTATTATAGATATTCAGGAAGCTTATAATATAATATTTAAAAGATGTTTTATAAGCTGAATAATAAAGTAGAATTGGCTGATAGTATTCCTTTGGTTGGTTGACTTTTTTCTTATAAACCGAAAGGTTAGAATCAGGTTTGAAGGTACTATAATTGATAAGTTTCTAATAGCTTATAGAATACTATAGGGATTCCTTTTATTCCTAATCTTATATATATTATATCTTATTAAGCTTTTCAATTAAGATATTAAATATTGCTTTAATTATATTAATGATATAGTAATATATTATGTGTTTAAGGATCTATTAACAAATATTAAGATCCTTTAGAGAAAGGTATAATAGATTATTTAATAGGGCGATAAAAATAAGATCTTCTTTATTCTAAAGAAGTTCGAACTTTTATATATAATTAGGTGATATAATATCTCGAATCTATTATTAATTATCTATAGGAACTTTATTATATTACCAATTCTAATAACTATAAACTCCAATATTCAATCTATTCTAAAGTAACTTAATATCTTTTTCAATCGATACTTATCTTTCTTTTAATATATAAAGATTTGGTTTACTAAAGTTATAAAAGTAGCTTTATATATTAGGTCGATAGTGTAGACAATATATAGTCTATTAATATTCTGTTTGCGAAAAGCTATTATTACTTATATTCTTTTTATAACTCTTTATAGAATAGAAGTATAATATAATAACTAATATAAAGTGGGACTCGGTTGGATTGGCCTTTCTATAAATGCTAGTGTTAAAGGTTATTATCAATATATTAATATAGTAATCAACTCAACTGTATATAGGGTACTCCTAGTTTATTAAACAATACTAATTACAACTCTTTTGGCTGAAGCTAGTTTGCTGTTGGGTGAAGTTGTATTTGAATAGGCGAAACTTCGTTTTGCATTTTGTTTTCAAATAATTGATATATAATATTTGTTAATTAAATATCTAAAACTATTGATATATATAAAAAGCAAAAAGACTATTAATACAAAAACCGATTATTAAGATCCAATAGTTTGGGATAATTATTTCTATTATACAATAACTAAAACTACTCCAACTATATTTTTTATTGGGATATTATAATAATTCTATAAAAGAATTAAAAAAGGAAAATACTATTAAGACTTTCAATAAGTAATAGAATAACCTCCCCCCTAACAATTATACTATCTTTTTTAATAGATTAAAAAAGAATGAGAAAGATAAGCAAGATATAAGATATAGGTATACAATCTATTAGAACAAAGTACAAATTGCATTCAGATTCAAGCATATCCAATCCAACTCTTATATCTTCAATACAAAAGCGATTGATATATAATACAGCCTTGAAAGTTTAATAAAGTTTTGTTACGAGTTTATTATAGATCGAATATGGATATATATTAATAATATATCAATTATATAGTGTATATACAGTAGTGTAGTAGTATTATTATAATAAACATTTCATAAATACTATAAAGTAATAAAAACCTATAATATCAAGGTTAATTAGGCCCCAGGATATATTAGTATTGTTAATAATAAGGTAGCAGATCGCTTAACCAATAAAAGCATATTCGGCTATATAGATATTAATATTATTCGAATACTTATAATCAGTAGGATCTGCTTTGAATTCTATATAAAATATCACTCATTGAAGGTGTCTTAATAGCGATCTATTAATACCAAAACCTTTTCAATTTATAAGTTATAGGAATCGAATTATAATACAAAAGAGCTTATACAATTAGGACTTTTTAAAAATATATTATATAGACTATTAATAATGAAAACCAGCTATAGCGATTTTGCAATTTATTATAAAAGGTTCAATTATCTAATAAACAAATAGGAATACTTCTATAGTACTCTGAAGATATTATTCTACTTTTTTGAATATACAATTAATAATCGAATGAGAATCAATTAATTATAGGTATTTCTATATTTTCAATTTATTAATAATATAATAATATAATTGATTTCTAGTTATCCATTTATACCCTATTGCTTTTTCCTTTTCTAAAAGAAAACTGTTTTCATTCCTTTATATATACTAAAAGATTAGACTTACCCAAAAATACTAATATATAAACAATCCTTTTCAAAACAGAATCGGATTGTATTTATAAAAGAATAAATAGCCTTTAGTCTTGAAAATAAATTACTATATTTAATCGGAATTCTTACTTTGTAAATTAGTCCATTTTCATAGTATATCTGAATACCCCTAGGGAGGTCCATTATAGATATTAAGCAATATAAATAAATATATAAATATATAAATATATAAATATATAAATATATAAATATATAAATATATAAATAAATATATAAATAAAATAAATAAATATATAAGCGATCGTATTATAATCCAGTCTGATTCGTAATATATATAATCTTTTTCTAATAGCCTTAGATAGAATAGCTCTTTTATTATATATTATATCTATTACGAATCGGACTGGATCGCAATACGATCGGTCACGTGCGCCTTCGCGCACGTATACGATCACATATATATAAATAGTTTATATTATCAGGGTACGAGTAAAGACTTATATTGTACTATAAGGATAGAAGGCAATAGAAAAGAGGGGTTCTATTTATAGGAAGTAGGATATATTAATAATCTGTACTTGAAGTATAAAAACAATTATAAAATATATAGTTAGTATTGTAATAGTACCTTTTACTTAAAGCGATTGATTTTATAATTATAATATTTATAATTTCTAGAAAAATAAAAATAGTATCAAAATATCCTAATTTCTATTATTGGATTAAAATGAACCTTTTTTGAAGTAGTGATTAGTTGATGGAGCTTTTTAGATTTATCTCGGTTTTGATTTGGGGGTGTATTTGGTATTAGTATTAATGGAATATTAGGATTGGTAGGTTTTTTGAATTCTATTTAAGTAGGTGGGTTTGGTTTGTTTGGATTGACTAAATGAAAAGCAATAATTGTATTTTCCTAGTTATAAAGGTTTTTGATGGATTACTAGAATACTAGGTAATATTTCTATTTAATTTGATAATGAAATTTGTTCTTATTATAATAATTAAGGAATTTATCGAATTCTTATTGTTCGATTTCTTTGCTTGTTTTATTATCCCTTTCAAGGATATAGTTTTAGTTTCGATAGGATTCAGTTTTGTTAATTGTATTCTGATTAATTAATCTAAATAAGTAGTAAAGTGATTGGAATAATGAATTATAGAATATAGAAAAAATCTTGAAATTAATAGATAGTTATAATAAACAGGTATATTTATAAACTTTAAGAATCTTATAGGGGCTGTTTTATTTGTTATTGTTTTTTATTATTAAGCGATTAGTCTTTATATTTTTAATATTAATCTATTTATTTATTTATTTATATTGCTTAATATCTATAGTAGACCTCCCTAGGGGTATTCAGATGTACTATGAAAATGGATTAATTTACAAAATGAGAATTCCAATTAAGTATAATAATTTATTTTTAAGGTTAAAAGCTGTTTACTTCTCTATAAATATAATTTGGTTTTATTTCGAAAAGGATTGTTTATATATTAATATTTTTGGGTAAATCTAATCCCTTAGTATATATAAAGGAATAAAAATAGTTTTTTTTTAGAAAAGGGAAAGGTAATAGAATATAAATAGATAATTAAAAATCAGTTATATTATTAATATTTAGGGATTAGTAAATATATAGAAGATTTTGAAGGGTTAGAAGGGTATATAGATTGGAAGATAAAGATTATAGTGGATAGGGAGTAATCTCTTAGTGATTCGAAGAGTATATTAATATTTGTTTATTCAAAGCTAAAGTAGATTCGAGAATAGAATTTCAATTTATTGAAAAGTTGAATGAATAGATTTGGGTTTTTAGTAAGTTCTTTAATATATATTATTATATTATTAATAGATTAAAGGTATAAAAGTATTTGAGATTAATTGGTTTTCATTCGATTGTTAATTATATATTTGAAAAAATAGAGTAATATTTTTGGAGTATTATAGAAGTACTTTTGTTTGTTTGTTAGATAGTTGAATTTTTTGTAATAGATTGTAAAATCGTTATAGCTAGTTTTTATTGTTAATAATCTATATAATATATTTCTAGGGAGTTCTAATTGTATAGACTCTTTTATATTATAATTCGACTCCTATAGTTTATAGATTGAAGAGGTTTTAGTATTAGTAAATTACTATCAAAATGTTTTTGATAAGTGATATTTTGTATAGAACTTAGAGTGGATCTTATTGATTGTAGGTATTTGAGTAATATTAGTATTTATATGATTGAATATGTTTTTGTTGGTTAGGTGGTCTGCTGTTTTGTTGTTGGTGATATTAGTATGTTCTGGGGCCTATTTAATTTTGATATTATGGGTTTTTATTGCTTTATAGTATTTATAGAATATTTATTGTAATAATATTATTGTATTGTTATATATATATTATATGATTGATGTATTGTCGATATATATTTATATTCAGTTTGTAATAGGCTTGTGGTGGGACTTTATTAGGTTTTCGAGGTTGTATTATATACCGATCGCTTCTGTATTGAAGATATAGGAGTCGGATTGGATATGTTTGAATCCGGAAGTAATCTGTATTTTGTTTTAATAGATTATATATTTATATTTTATACTTTGTTTATCCTTTTTGTTTTTTTTTTGATCTATCAAAGAAAATAGTATAATTATTAGGGGGAAGGTTATTTCATTATTTATTAAAAGCCTTAATAGTATTTTCCTTTTTTAATCCTTTTATAGGGTTATTATAGTATTCTAATGAAAAGTATGGTTGGAATAGTTTCGGTTATTATATAACAGAAATAATTATTCTAAACTATTGGATTTTAGTAATCAATTTTTGTATTATACTGGTTCCTCTGTTTCTTATATATATCAATAGCTTTAGGTATTCAATTAATAAATGTTGTATATCAATTGTTTGAAGACAAAATGTAAAGCGAAGTTTCGCTTGCTCAAGTGTGACTTCGCCTGACAGCAGGCTGGTATTGCGCCGGTAGTTAGGAGCACCATATCATATAACTTTCAGCATATAATAGAGTGTTAGGGAGTGTTAGCACTCTTAGAATACAATACAATCTATTACAATCTATTATATTGAAAAGTTCTAGAGATTAATATAATAAGAATAAAGGTTTATATAAAGGAATAGGTTTCATTATAATATAGAACTTTGTACTTAAAAACAATTATTAGTTTCATTACTATAGTTACAAGAATTACAATCAATTATAATCATATTGAATTCCTATTTGAAATCTAATCTAACCTACCTTAAGAGATCTCTAGCCACTTCCATATGACCCTAGAGGCAGCTCCTATAATAGCTGGCCTCGGCCATAATATTAATCTATATCTTATTACTTTTTTTTATATAAAGGAGTATCGGTATGAATTCTATTAATATAATTCTTATATTTTTGAATAGATTGAGTAGTAAAAGTTTTCAATTTTGTTAAAATAAAATCGAATCGATTTGTAATCTTATTAGCTTTTAGGAATTCATATTTTCTTTAATATAATAAGTTTGGAGGTATAGATAAAGAGGGCTTGATATTGAATTATAAATAAAAGTTGTAATTTATAAAGAATAGGGATATACTAGTAGTTTCTGAGATAGTATTGTTAAGTGTGAATTTTATAAATGGGAATTAATTATATTAATTGTTTTAGTAGAAATTTATAAAGGCTGTAAGATATTGTTTTATTATTGTATTAATTCTTTCTATTTGATTATTGGATTCTAAATAGAATAAAGAGGATTTTTTCAGAGTGATTGATAGATATTCCAATAAATGTTTCTAGAATTCTGAAATGAATTGTGAATTTTTGTTGAAGATAATATTGTTAGGAGTATTATATAAATAATAGATTTTCTTAATAAATTGATTTACAAATTCCTTTGTAAATAATTTTACAATTAATATGAAATGATGTTTTTTTGTTAGACGGTAGATAATTGTAATAATATATTAATATTTCTTTTTATAGTATTTATTGATTGATAATAGTGTAATATAATTAATAGAGATATTGGATTAAAGGTGAAATAGTATTGATAGGGGTTTTAGAAATCCGGATATAGTAAGGTGGAAGGTTTTGGTTTGGAAGTAGAGTTAGTAGGTTTATATAAAAGTTTCGATTTCTTTTAATATATTGGGTTATTAGTAGGTATGGAAGATTAGATTAATAGTTTTTATTTGATTAGAATATTTAGTAGGTTTAATATAGTGTATTTAGTATATAATCTATATATAGAGTTTAATAAAAGGAGGAATGAAAAAGCGATTTTGATAGATGATTTTATTATTAATTAATCTATAATTTTGTAAAGCGATTTGAAGGTTTTTTCGAATTGATAATGGTTAATAGTGGATAATTAGGTTTTGGAGTGTTTTATATATAATAATAATCAATTCGAATGATTTGTATATTTTATTAATAAGATTATTGATTGGTTTTTTCGTATTAGGGATAATTATATTTATAGGAGTTGTAGTGAGATTGATATTATTGTTTATTTATTGAATAAGGTTTTTGAATGTAGTAGTATTGAATATTCTTTTTGGGAGAATTGTTTGTAGTTGATTTTTAATTTGGTTGTTATTGGGATTTGTATATATAGGGTGATTTTTTATTTTTCGGTTTAGTATATTAGAGTGGATTGTTTTATAGCTAAATCGATATATAATATGAAAGTTGAAATTAGATAGGAATTTGGTTTATTTAGTTTGTTTTTGATTTAGTATTTTTATTGATGTGAAATATTCTAGATTCTTATAGTTTGTAATAATTTTGAATGGTTTTTGTGTTTTATATAGTTTGGGTTTTTATTCTTTTAATAATTTGATAATAATTAATAATTCCTTATTGTAGATTTCGTAATTATATTTAATAGTATTATATTTTGAGGAGAAGTATATAATTAGGTGTAATTGGTTTTTATTGTTGTATTATGAAAGGATATTATTTGTAGTTTAATTTGAAGTATTTGTTTTGATAATTGTATAATAATAGTGATCGAATATTGTAAGAATTGAAATGGAGGTGAAGGTTTGTTTTAGTATTTTGAAAATATTCTTTTGATTATTAGTTTAATTCTATATTTTCTTTTTTCTTAGTAGGTGGTTTAATAGTTTTGTAATCTTAGAAAAATTGCAAATGAAATATTAGTAGAAGTTAATGAATTCTAAAAAGTATTGAAGGTTTTTAAATTTAGTTAATAATTTCTATTTAAAAATAGTTTTAATTTTATTGGGATTTATTTCGATATTGTTTGGAATAATGATTAGATTGAAGTATTTTATTCTTTTTGTTTTAAATTTGTATTTATTGATATCGATTTGTAAGTTAATATTAATAAATCTTTAAATGATTTTGTAGATTTGTTTTTGATAATTTATAATATTCTTAAAATAGATTAGAATATTGTTTAGATATATTGTATAATTTTTATTTAGAAGATTGAAAAGAATATAATTGATATAATTCTAGAATAAGATAGGAATATTATAAAGGCTGAAAGGTATTATTAGGGATTCGAATAGATTGAAGTGAATTATAAAAGTAGTTTTTTATTTATAGATTTTTATAATGTATAGTTTACTGAATATATCAATAATATTTAGTTTTGTATAAATTTTAATATAGTATAAGGTATTGAGGGTTTTCTTAATTAGTAATAGAGGATATTAGTTTTTGATAGTAATATTATTTAATCTATAATAGTTTTAATAAATTCGAATACTTTTTTCGGATTTTGTAATAAGGAGAAGTAGAGTAATTGATTAGAAGTGGGATTTATAAATGAATCCTTTATTGAGGTTATTATTAAGCTATTTATAAATAATCTAAAGTTTGGTTAGGAATATCGAATAGTCTTTTTAATATAAAGGTTTTTTGCTTAGTATAAGTTTAATCTTATGATTTCAAGAATATTATAATAGGAGTTTATTTATAAGAAAAGATAGGAAATCAGTAAATAGATTTTGAAGTTAAAGTAGTAATTTGTTTTGAATCTTTGTTGTAAAAGGTATAGGTTAGTTGGTTTTTTTTATGAATTTTTCGATATTGCTTTTTATAATATTGTAATATAATTGAATAGGATTATTAGTTATTATCTAATATAGTTTGTAAACTTTATTTAATTTATTTTAGGATATTTTTGTAATATAAGTTTTCTGATTTTTATAAAATTGAATAAAGCTATTGGTTATAAGGAATTTTATATTGTTTATTTTCTATTAGATATTTTGTAATATATTGATTGGTTTGTTTGATTTGTTTGGAGGGTTTGATAATAATAATATATTTAGTAAGGATAGAATGTTTTTGTTTTGTAATAGTTTTTTATATATTTTAGAATTAGTGATAATTTATATTAGGATTGGTTTTAGGATTGATTAATTTAGGATTATTCTAATATGAGTATTTATAGTTTTAGAGATTTGAAAAGTGTAATAGTGGTTAGATTTGGATAGTTATATATATATTATAGTTTTGGGATTTTTTATAATAGTTTTTTGATTATTATTGGGGTTGGATTAATAGATTTGAGAAGGATTAAAGGGTTTTGAAATAATAGTAAAGTGTTTTTAAAGTTTTTGTTTACGATTTTTATTATTGAAGTTTGGTAGAATCTAGATATTGGTTTTTTATTATATGAGTATAGATCTAATTTTAGTATAGTATTAGTTGGGGTTAGTATAGGGTTAGGAATAATAGTTATAATAGAATTGATAGAATAGTAATATTTAAAGTAATATTTGGATATAAATTTTAGGGTTATTGTTGTTTAATTAATAATGGGGTTATAGTATTGGAGTTATAGAAGATTGAGGATTATAGGATCTATATTTGAAAGAGTAATTATATAGAATAAATCTAATTCTTTATAATTATTGATTTGTATATTTAATAGTATATATTGGAATAGAATGTTAAAGGTTTTTTTATTGGTAAGGAATAGGTAATGAATATAAGGGAGGGGGTGTATAGGGATATAGAGTTTGGAAATAAGTTTTTTATTAATAAAATTATATTCTATAGTTTTATTGTTTATTAGTTTAATAAATAGGATGATTATATTAGGTGTAAGGAAAATTTCGGTTGAGATTTTGAGAGATTTGTTATTCATTGATTTAAGATATAAAGGATTTTTAGATATAATAAATCTTCTAATTTATAAAGGTAAATTTTTTATAAAGGATTTCGATTTGTAATTATGAATCGAGATTAATCTTTTAATATATCTAATTAGAGAATTGAATTTTTGTTTTCTTTTGATTGAATAGATCTTTCGATAAAGTCTTTTAAATAAAATTCTTGAATATATTTGAATAGAATTAAAGAAACAAAATATAATAATACTTGGGGAATAGGAGAGTGATTAATAGATTGAAATATATTTGAATAAGAAAGATTAGTTAGATTGTAATAGAATCCGGAGTTCTAATATTAATTTATAATAAGAAAACGATTAGTATTTGGAATATATTTAGAATTTGAATTAGTATTGTATTTTATATTATTAATCTGCTTTTCTTTATAATTGTTTTTAATATAATTAAGCTTTTTATAATAAAGATAGAAATTGAATTCAATATATTAGTTCTGAGTATAATAAGTTAAAGAGTATTGACTTTAATAAACAGTATTTAATTGTATTAGATTGTTGGAAATATTTGGTGTAGGGACTATAGCAGGGGTAGTCGGTTTCTTATTATAGGGTTTTGATTAATTATAATTGAAATTTGTATCTTGATTTTTATATTGATTATTTAGATAGGCTTTTTTTAAAAAATTATTATAGATTCTTTATTACTAAATGATTTATATATTGATATTAATAATAAAAAGTTTATTAAAACGATTGATAAAGGTATCGATTAATTCTTGAAAGACTTTAAGTTTGAGATTGGAAATTTATTGTTTAATAATCTTCTTATACTTTATAACAAGCTATTTAAATTTAATAATAAAATTGCTAAATAGGGTCTTCTTAATTTTGTATTTATTGTAATCTATAAAAACCTTATAAGAAAGATTAAGAGTTTAATATTGTTTATTTAGTTTTTATTAGATGTTTAATATAATATACTATTTGGTTAGCCAAAAGTTAGTATTATACAGATTGTTAATAATTGTATCGAAATAAATCTAGTTATTTGTATATATAGAATTAGAAAGTAAATTCATAAGGAATATAATCTTTTAGAATTCTATTTCATTTTTGTAGTTTGTAATTAAATAACAATTGATTGTATTATGGAAAGTGGTATAGTTATTGATTTTGGTGATTTATAATATTCTGCTTATTATTATTGAATTTCTTAAGGATAGTGAAATACTTTTGATAGGATAAGGTTTGAAAGGTGTTGCAAATAGTAATCTTTAGTATATCATTTGTATTTTTAAATTAGGCAATTTGGGATTGTAAAGAATTAGTAATTGATTCAATTGATGAAAATACAATTTGTATAATAATGAAGTGAGTAGTGATTGGATTATTGAATAAATTGATAAAATCAATAGTATTGATTTTAATAGAGTTAATGATATAGTTTAAGAAAAAGTAATATAGGATTAGATTAGATACTGGGTCAAATATAGGTATTAGTGTAAATGTAGTTATATTTAGAATACTTTCGGGATCGAAATAATTAGGTAGAGTTTCTAAACAGTAATAGCGAGGGTGTGTAATTGATTGACAATAGATATGATTGGTATAATTGGTATATAACTTTAATAGAATTAATTAAAATGAAACTATAATAGTTTTTTTATTAATAGTATAAACTATTAGGATATAGATAAAGATTTATATTATACTATAAGAGTAGAAGGCTATAGAAAAGAGAGGTCCCATTTATAGGAAGTAGGATACACTAATAGTCTATGCCTGAGGCACGAAGGCAACTACAGAATATGTAGTTGGCGCCGTGACATATATAGCCTTCGAAGGAGCGATTCGCTCCCGCTCCTCTAGTTGTAGATTCTAAAGGCATCTTATACCCTATATTGCAATTCTTCTATAACAAAGTATTACAATATCCATTTTGATAATATAAAAAATAATAGTTAAAGGGATTCTAAAGTCTTTTATAATAACAAAGAACTATATATCTACCTTTACCTTTCCTATTTTTTTTTAAATATATATATATATATAAACTAAAATAAATATAAGATATATTATTATTATTGATTTGATTTAAGGGAATACATTATAATAGTATAATTAAATAAATCAATTAATTGTTGAGGAAAAGAATAAACTAAATTGATATATTTTTCGTGTTTCGGCAAACAGCTGTATATAGTTACTATATATAGTTTTTTTTGGTATCTTTTAGTGTATATTTAACAATTTAGGAGCATCGATTTGCATCTTCAAAAGTTACTTACACGTACTTGGTATAATATTTATTTGAGTGATTCACGACGCGAGAGAAAGAGAGCTGGTATTTACTTGCAAGCACAGTATCATCTATCATATTTTATTGAATTCCGTCTGCTTCACCGCGCCGCCCTTACCCTTCAACGAAACAGTTGACGAAGAGAGGGGATGATGGTTTTCGGACATACATATGAAAATGTGCGCCAAGAGAGCTTGTGCGCTGCTCTCACTCTGCTTCCTTTCGCATTTTGAGTGATGCATTTACTGCGATGTGTGATACAACCATTCTAGATTTTCAGCAATAGCGAAATTTCATAATCACTAAGACCTCTCTCATCATGATTTATATTCCCCTCATCCCTTCAGTCCCCCATCCCCCAATTCATCTACGATCCCCACAACCCCAATGTCCAGCTCCCCTTCTCTCCAACACCACCCTTGAAAGCTCCTGGTCCCATACTACTTCTTCCTCCTGCTCCCGCAGCGACACTCACCTCTGCATTTCGATTTGCTCCGGAAAGACCATGGAGCATCCATACTTCTCTATCAATGGAACTTACTGCGGGGATTTTAAGTTGTGATAATAGAGATGCGCCAGACCAGGCGCCGAGACTTTCTATGGCTCTTACTACACCCTTTTCTTCTGGAATGGTGAGTTTGCCGGATTTGGCATTGATGGTCGCGGCTATGGAGTCGGGTTCGGGAGATTGATAGGCGGCGGGCATGTGGACTGGAGGACGGGGTGTGGTTGGGGAGATGGGAGAAGAGGGAGAGGAGGAAGGAGGAGAGGAGGGAATTTCGATGGGGGAAGAGGCTGTTTGTGATTGGCGGGGTCGAGTGAGTTTAGGATTTGCTCTATATTGCGAAACTGCTTTTCCTCGAACAGGATCCCAACCTCGTTCATCGATAAGCGCATTTAACTCTTCTAAAATTCGAGCTTTTAAGCCAAGGATATTGGAGCCGCCGCCGACAAATACGATGCGGGACATACAGACGGAGCGGAGGTCGACAGGCAGACGGAGGAGAGCTTGGTAGAGGAGAGTATGAATGGGGAGCTCTTCGTCGTCGAGTTCGGGGGTGGGGAGATGGGCTGCTAGGAGTGCTTCTTCGCAGGGTTGAGCGAGTTTGGAAAAGGGGATGCGGAGTGTGCGTGGTGGAAGGGTGGATTTGAGTGGGATTGTGGCTATAGGAGCGGAGCTTGCGTCTTCAGTGATATTTAGGGACTGCATCTTGGCTGGTAATTCGGCTTCCTCTTCCAACGGCGCAAGACCACTTTCGGGTGTGAGTTTTGGAATGAAATCTCGAGATGGTTTGCACCATGCCATTCGGTTGACTATTTCCTCGCACTCTTCGAAACTTATGAATTCTTCCAGTGCCACATTTTCTTGGCCGTCTGATGATTCCTGCTTTAATATCTTTGGGTCGAAAGATTCGGCAAGTAATCTGCGCATCGCTTGTCCTAATAACTTCGTTGCCCTTATAGATCTGTGGCTCGACACTTCTCGGAACTCATATATTCCAGTTACTATGGTTTCTGCCCAACCAATATCTACAATCATAGCGGCTCGTAGACCTGCAGCTACCGTCGTGAGTGCTGGTGTAGAATGTAAAGATATATTCGGAGATTGGAAATTCGTAAAGATCGTATCTAGAATCGTAGAGAGAAGAGGTGATGGTAAGATAGACGGTAGTGCTAAAGTTACTTTTCTCGGCCTGGAATCAATAAGTAGAAATCTGCGAGGTCATAATCAGTCACATTCCCTCTGCCAACTAGAAGAGCCTCTACAAACTTTGTATAAGCATCTCTTATAGCCCTCTCAATCTTATCACCCACCAAACCCAAGTCCACATCCCTCAAATCCAACTTCCATAATTCATGTGCCTCTCCCCATTTCTTCCCATGTATCCTCTCTCTCCAAGCTTTATCATATCCCGGCTGCCATCTCCTATAATCCCCCGCTCTTCTCTGTTCTTCTGGTCCAAAACTTATAACTGCTTTAGGTCCGGCATCGCCTGCGAAACCAACCTTTACATATCGACATCCAATTTCAATAACTATACATTCTTCTTCTGCACGCAAAGAAGAAGGCGAGCCAAATGAGTTTGAGAGTTGTCGAATAGGCGTATGCGGTGTTGAGGCCGTACCACTACCGCTTTGAGGATTAATGGATGGCCGAATATTCGATACGCTGCGATGGGCAGGTCCTGATGAATGCGACATTTTGCTATGATTCCATAATCATCCGGCATTCAAGCTTGGGGACCAGGGTCGTATCAATTACCTATTGCTAGTAAGTATCCATAGTTCTTCTAGTTAGTGGTTTTTAGAGGGTTGAACTTTATTGCTGTAGCAACGAGAAGCTGTCAACAAGGATATCAGTGAAACTATTCTTATCAATTTTCTTTCGCATCATTCACTAGCATTTTCGTTCAAACCAAGCCTCTTTGCTTTTACGTTGTAAACTTATTGTTCCTTGATAGCAGTGCTATTATTATGTATAGTTTTTGGAATTAGAGTTGAAGATTTCGCGTTTGCTACAATTTACCTAGGTAGTTTGCGCTTGTATTTACTCTCACATCATGGGAATCAAGGGAATCTACGGAGAAATTGGACCCGGAGAAAGAGTTGCCCTTTCAAAAATTTCGATTGAGAAATTTGAGAAAACTGGGATTCCTTTACGGATAGCAGTCGATATCTCAATCTGGAACTTCCAAATCCAGTCTGGTCAAGGTAAGCTGATCACCACATGATCATGGGAATATTCAACTCATCTACCATAGGTGGTACTAATCCGGCGTTGCGAACACTTTACTATCGACTTCTCAGACTTCTTTCTATCTCTGTACAGCCATTATTTGTCTTTGATGGACCTCACAAACCACCCGTCAAACGCAACAAGCAAACGGGGCGAGGTGGTGCTTCAATCCTGGATTTGATGACCAAAGAACTACTTAAGCTATTTGGATTTGCATATCATATTGCTCCTGGAGAAGCCGAAGCAGAATGTGCTCTTCTACAGCGTGAAGGGGTTGTAGATGCTGTTCTGAGTGAAGATGTTGATACACTTATGTTTGGAAGTGGGCTAACATTCCGAAGCTGGTCTGCTGGGTCAACGGAAAAGAAGAGTGGTGCTGGTACACCAACACATGTTAATGTTTATGATGCTAAAGCTACCAAGGCCGGTAAATCAGGATTGGATCGGGAGGGTATGATTTTGGTAGCCTTGATGAGTGGTGGCGATTATAAGACCGAAGGAATTCCTGGATGTGGTGTGAAAGTTGCTTGTGAAGCTGCTAGAGCTGGATTTGGAAAGAGGTTGTGTCAAATTCGGAGAGAGGATGTTGCAGCGTATGATAAATGGAGAGCGGATTTGGCCCACGAATTATTCACAAACGAAAGCAAGTTCTTTAGAACCAAGCGAAAGGCTCTACAGATTCCTGAAGATTTCCCGGATCGGAAAGTTTTGGGTTATTATACTCATCCTGTTGTTTCCTCCTTAGCGAAGGTTGAAAGATTACGTGATCAGATTGTATGGGAAGGAGATATTAATATTCCGAGACTTCGAAATTTCGTAGGCGATGCATTCGAATGGAAAGGGAAAGAGGGGGCCAAAAAGTTTGTACGAGGTTTAGCACCAGTATTGTTGCTAACAAAACTTCGTCAACGTGGGGATCGTCAAGATCCCGGATATGATGACCCTATGCTCACAAAGCTTGAAGAGATGGAATTGGTAAAGTCTATCTGCGGCCAAAGAAAACACGTCACTACGGATCAGGTTCCGGAACTGAGAGTCGTATATCAGCCTCTCGAGATAGTTGATATTGATCTAGACGAAGAGGATGATGAGGTCGAAGATTATGGAAGAGATGGCTTGGCTCCTCTTCTTGAAGATGACCAAATACAAGCGTACGCATCGGACGATGCAGCTCCAACTGATACTCCACGAAAATGTGGACCTTCTCCATATGATCCCACAAAGGCAGATAAATTATGGGTGTTCGAGTCTATCGTTAAGGTTGGCGTACCACTTACTGTAGAGAGCTATGAAGAAGCTCTTCGAGATCCTAAAAAGGCCCCGAAACAAAAGGCTGCTGCTAAAGGGGCAGAAGTTAAGACTACCAAGTCTAGGACTACCAAGAGTGCTGATGGGATGTCTAAGGGTGCAATGGATCGTTTCGTCGAGAGATCAGAAAGAGGTACCAGGCCTACAACCAAAGCATCAAGTCTTCCTGTCCGAAATTTCGACCTATCAGAAGACGACCTACCACCCCAATTCTTGGCTCCGAGTATTAACAATCCTGTATCACCAGTACCAGTACTGACAAGGAAACGACTCAAACGCGGTCCCAAATCATCTACTATCAAAGAAAAGGAAAACCCAAGGCTCAATCCATGGGCTACATCTCAATCATCCTCTTCTCAGTCTTTACCTCAAATCACGAAACCCTCGCGTCTTCGGAAGCCTCTGACTCCAACTAAAACATTTCGAAGCTATGGCTCAATGAGTCCAAGTCCTGAACCTCAATACCTCCTTACACCACTCTCCAGACGAAAGCATCGACTACCAATCGTTCCCTTCAGTGATGATGAAGTCGGCGAACCATCTCTTCCACCTACCAGAACTCCCGTCTATAACGATCGTCTCTCACCAAGAAAAAAGCGGTCTCCACTCCCAAGCGATACAAAATCAGGCCTCTCTTCGCCCCTAGCAGCTCTCAATACAAATCTAAATACCCGCACACCACTCACCCCCCAACCGATAAACCGCAAAATCGATTTCTCGCTTCATTCTTCGAGCAATAAATCTTCTTCCTCGGGCTGTTCATCCATCTCCAAATCTTCCTACAAAACAGCTCCTTCTCAAAATTACTCACCAGGAATCATCGATCTTACTTCTTCCCCTCCCGGAAGCCCGTCTAATTTTCCGGAACCATTGATTGGAGAATTTGACGACTCTCCCGGATATCCCAAACTCGTTCTCCCGTCTAGCTCTCCAGTAACGATGAAAATGAGTCCGCAATATCAGAGCCACGACTACGATCATGTCCACGATCATCATACCTGTACACCCACCTACCACACTACCATCAACATCAACACCACAATCTACAATATCACCAATTCCCCCTCTCATTCTCCACTCAAACCTAAATCTCTCCATTTCTCATCGCACTCAAATCCGCAAGGAGAAAACGAAAGAGAAACGATAAGAGAACAAACAGTCGAAACTGAAATCATCGAGGAGAAGGTCTCATGTGATAACAAGAGAAAGGAAAAAAATACAAAGAGATATATAATGCTGCGGGAATCGTTACCCGGGTCGTGGAGGGAAGTTGGCAGGGAGGAGTTGGTGGAAGGGAGGAGTAGGGCGTGGAGGGCGGAGGAGGTGGAAATTTTGGATTTGACGGGGGAGTAGGGGCTTCGTTTTGGATGGGGGACGGAGGTGCGTGGGGAGATGGGTTTGTGGGAGTTTGGTTTTCATTTTCATTTTTGTTTTGGTTTTGACTGGGATTTGGGGTTGGATTTGGGTTTGGGTTTGAATGTGGGATTGGATATAGGATCCGGTGTTTGGGGTGCTTGGATATCTGGGAGTATAGGTGTAGGGATAGGGTGGGAGGGATAGAAGGAGATTGTGAGTACAATCACTTATACTCTGTCCATTTCACTCTTGATAATACAAGATATTTTTGATATTACTCACTTATCGCTTACCTACCTATGCATTCAAGTACACATAATATGTATATTCCATGCTTAAACATACATCTATACCATACATACCCTTCTTGAACATCTCCTATACAACTTCATTCACCCCTTACATCCATCACCAATCAAATTCTCGTCGCCTTTGGGATTCTACTATATCATTTTCATTCGTTCCTCCGCCTCTCATCTCATTCATCTGGATAGGAAACTCAGGGTTTAGATATATCTAACTGTACCTCCCTTCTCTGAATCCCATTCCGTCCCAGCCCAACGCAACTTATTCTTCACCCCCATACATACAAACAAACAATTCAATAAAACATACACCACAAATCCATAATCATAATACATTACATCCCATCCCTTCTGAGTAGTACACGACCACGCAACCACCCATCAAGCCATCAAGCAATATCACACCAATCCTCACGCACACTCCATGATATATACACTCATACTTATACTTATACAAATCACATCAAATCGCCAGCATCCTATTCACTCGAATCCTCGCACTATTAAGTATTCGTAACCCGCAGATCCGCGAACCCATATGTGAATATTGTGTATAAGCAGATCAAGCTATTCATTCTCAATGATCTTTTTCATTTCCCTATTCTCAGTCTACGTCCTATGGAGTCTCTTCGGTGGTTCAATTTCGATAGTCGGTCGGTATTGCCGATACTGCTTCACTGCCCAGATGGAATGGGACATGTGGAAATCCCCGCCGCCAAGAGCCAAGCACGCCTCACCCGCCCCCCAGACCACTAAACCCCTCCGGTCCTCACCAATCCCGTTCCACTCTCCAAGCATCACTAGCCGCCAGCCCCTGCGCCCTCAAATCACAATCCCTATGTCCCCATTTCTCCGCATAAACTCTTCTTCCATGTTCAATGGTCATTTGAATGCCCATTTCAAAGCCCTCTGAATCCCTATAATAAGGATCATTTTGCCCGCCAACTTGTCTTCCCTGCCACGTATTTCGGCCATTTTTATTCGCGCCCTTGGACTGTCCCATATGATCCAATACATCTAGGAGTTTGCGCCACGATTCTTGAGCTACGGGTTCGTCGATCCATTCTTTGTGGTTTTTATCCGAGAAGAGATTTCCGAGACCGAGATCGCGGGGTTGTTTGTCAGCGGGAGGAGAGACTTCGGATGTTGAATTTGAATTTGCTTTCGCGAGTTCTTCTTCGACGGCATTGGGGTCGATAAAAGAAGGATCCGGACCCCCTTTCTTCCGGTACAAAACCTCGAGATCGTCTAGACTACTCGCTACATCCCAAATAGCGCCCGCAGACCACTCTCTCATTTCGAATCCCTCCATCGCGAGTCTTTCATGCATGTCGCAATCGGTGCCGTAGAAAGGTATTAAAGTGTCCCAGCCTCCGACTTTCTGGTATGATTCCGTGTTGACGAGAGCGAGACGATCGTAGGAGAAGAATTCGAGGGCCCATGGTGTTACAACTCCTGTTTCGGGGTTTGGGGCTGTGACGTTGCGGAGAGCGGAGACGCAGTGGTCGTAGATGGATTGGAAATCTTTGGGTGACGGATTGAGATCATCTGGATGAGTATCGATCCATCGATCTTCGAAGGAGAGAACGGCGAGATCCATGTGGCTCCAGAAATAAGTTGGCCATTTGTTCTCGATGGCTGTCCATAAGAAGTAGTTTTGTACTTGGGCGAAGGTGAGGAGAGTAGGCGTTATGAGGATATTCACACCAAGCATATTTAATCGGGTATGATTGAGGAAGAAGGGATTCTGAAGTGATATTAGTCCATCCTTATTTGAATTCATAACACCTGTATTCTCGACGACGTATATATCTGAAGGAGGCCATCCTGCAGTAATATAAGAAACAACAACTTGCTGAAGAAGACGCCAATTTCTCGTAAACCCAATGAGCAAGGGAGTTTTTCCAGGAACATGCGGATTAGGAGGTTGATTCCATTTTGGAATTGGAGGGAGATCTGAAGCTGAACGTGCGTTCAAAGCAAGAGGGAAGTTATCAACTATAGGATAACTTGTCGGAGGCTTCAAGGTTTTATACTTTGGATGCTTTGGGCCAGTCTCAATTGGTTCGGGGGGAAGAACAAAAGATGTGAGTGGTCTTATATTATTTCGTAGAGAGAAACCAGTAAGCAGTATAGTCGAAGCTACGAATACAGTAAGTAGCATATAACGCTGGCGCAAAGTGACTGACATGATTATCTGCAATCTACTTGTGGAATGGAAGGACGAATGATCGGAATGTGATGGAAGAGAAACATGCCAGTACAGCGATTTTGAAAGATTACAAAAAGAGAACATAGAATAGCAAAGAAGATTTCAAAACTTAATCACGAAGGTCATCCTACAAATAAAATTGGAAAGAGGCGGAAAATTCACTGCACCATGGTTTGAAAGAACAAAGCCTTACGAATCCATCCCACTAAGGAAGCCCCTCCTCAACGCATATTTTCTGATATCACAGACTGTTTGAATGCATACTATATGCCAAGGCTAGAGAGCATTAAAGAAGTAAAATCTCTATCGGGTAGAATCCGGTAACAGTTCCTTTTCAAGCCCCATTCGACATCGTGTATTGGCGCTGACAAGCATGTTGATTGCCATGCTGACGATTGTGCCGCAGTACATGAAGAAGACTTCGTGCTCCATTAAAATATAGATGAGGCATCACTCTGCATTGGACAGGGACGACATCATAATTTCCCCTGCACGTACCATGACTGAAAGACTCGTTTGCTCGCACTTCATCTCCATTTTTACATCCTTCCTGGCGATACGAACTGATTTCAATCGGTTACTACACCCAACTAAGTTTGAACATAGAAAAGCTGATGCCTAGCTATATTATCAATCTGACATTTGTCGTCAGTAAGTGGTCAATTGTCACTCCAAGGATAGTAATCGTCTCGCGGATATTACATTGATCCGCCGCCCCCGTCCGCTGTCCCCCCCCCCACTCTTCCCTATGATAGAACCGGAAGTCTCCTCCTTCTTGAAGCAGGTCTTCCGAAGCGTCATTTGCGCTACAGCGATATCGATACAGTCTCAATCCAAAATAGAAACCATATCACTCTCAAGATCTTGGAGCCTGGAGTTGAATGTCACTCTTAAGCACCAAGCTGTCAGCTCATTTCCCAGTGATATCCTGGTTGAGAAATATAAAGCGCTGGTTGGTGAGATCTTCTAAGAAGCAATTCAAGACTTGTGTAAGCAGTACGATGAAACTCCAGAAAGAGGCAGGTAGTACCGTAGTTTGAATGACAGTTTGAATCTTCTACTTTTGCCCAGTGCATGGCTTACGGGAAGGAGGGGTACTTGAAATTTACCGACATACAACTGACCATTCAAAGTATATTCTTCGCGTAATCATTGGCCATGTAGATGATATCTAGCTGGGTGTTTGCTTACCTATGGATCATTACTCCGAGTTTAGGATTCTACTTTTTCCATTCTTACTTGCCATCTTATTTTTTGGAACACCATTAATTATATTGAGACTGCGGATTCTCTGCTTTGAAGCCCATTATTCTTCATATTAAATTGAATTGTAATTGAGAGACGCTAGTCCATGCGACTTCTCCTGTACATATTCTAAGCATAAAGTTCGTGAAATATTTCTCCAATAGCCAAGTCGGAGCAAGGAATTTATTCTTCTGATATGAGCGAACTCCACCAACTCCGACTGCTCTGATACCAAAATTTTCTCTTGGTGATTCTCCTATTGAATAGCACATGCTTTACATGTGGTCATGATGCAAACACTCGGACAACCTGGTCAACACATCCTGTCGCAATAACACATCTGATGCTTACTTTTGCATCCTCTTTCTTTGCAGTCCCATTCCCATTCTTGATCGGACCTCCCACTCCATTTTCCCCATTAAGAATAGGAACATCCTTAATAACGCTTGGAGCCCATCTCATGCAACTGACGAAATGTCCATGCGAATCACTTATCGTCTTGACACATTTTCCTTCTTGGGCAAGATCCCAACACCTTAATGTTCTATCATCTGCCACACTTAACAAGTATTTTCCACCAGGATGAAAGACTAGAGCTCTAATCCAATTATCATGGCCAATTAGTGTCTTGATCAATGTACCCCTAGCATCCCATATTCGAATACTCTTGTCTCGAGCTCCGGTAGCGACATATTCGGCGGAACTGCTCGCTGCAGGTGGCTTCTTTAATCCTGCCATAGCAGACAGATGAGGATAACTTGCTGGTGGTGCAAATACACAACATTCGATTGTGTTTTCATGACCCAATAAAGTTGCTTTTGGTTCTCCTGATGATGCATCCCATATTCTTGCGGTCTGATCCACTCCAGCAGATAGAAGCCATCGACCGTCAAAGGAAGGTGCTACATCACGAACCCAATCCGCATGTCCTCGAATAGTTTTCACACAATATCCTGTGGAAACATCCCATATGCGTAAAGTCTTGTCCCGACTTGCTGATACTAACAGGTTTCCAGATGAAGGTGACCCCGCTGCTCCACTAGGTATGAATCGTACAGCTGAAACAGAATGGTCGTGTCCAGGTAATGTACGAATATTTTTATACTGGTCGCTTGGGTCCCATAATTTGATTGTAAGATCACTAGAGCACGATGCCAGTAATGTTCCTCCTCTCGGGCCACCAAAATCAACATCCAGTACTGCTCTTGTGTGTCCTTTGACGGTGAGTTCTAATTCTCCAAGCTCCCAATCCCAAATTTTGATTGTGCAGTCTTCCGAACCTGATGCCAACGATGAAAATACTGGATGAAACGCAACACAAGTAATTGCTTCCCTGTGCGACTGAAGGTTATGTCTCGCTGGTGATTTGGGTAGCCAAGCTGTAGGATCGGTATTTCGATTTGATAGAGATGTAGGTGTTGCGTTATCGATTTCACTTTGTAAAGCTGCATTTCTCGCTTCAAGGTCCATTATCTATTTGCCCACGATCAGTATAGAGCTCTGGTTGAGTTTGATGTTGAGGAATCCGACCTTCTTCTGTAAGCGCACCACACTTGTCCATTTCTTCTCCAGTAGGCCTTCATATTTCTTACTCGTGGCCGAATCAAAGCTTTCACCGATATCAAGTTCCTCACGTAACGTCGCGGCACTATGTAAAAGATTCGTCGAGGTAAGGTATGCTATCATAGACTTGTGCCTGCCAGAGTAATATTAGCCATCATGAGGATGTGATGAAGAAGATATGTTCAACTCACAGCTCCTCGGCCTGCCGCGACGTCAGATATTGGCTCATGACGACTATTGTATGCGATACATGAAGTTTGAATGAGAGATTGATATTTTAATTTCTTCCGAGGCTGATGCGCCTGGCAAGCGAAATAATCGAAGGGTTCGGGTTCGTTTCTTGTCTCTGATATCAGATAATGATCTTTTTTTTTGGTCTTTGTGTCGTAGATGTGTAATTTGTTGTGATTTTATTTATGCCTTTGGTTTTTTTTTTTTCTCGATCTGCGAAGTATGCACACGGGTTTTGCACACGTCTTTCACACGTACCGGTAAAGTGTTAAGGTTATGGCTGGATGGACTGGTTCGCTGGCTATACCTACTTTGTACTTTTATTTATGCTTAGAAGCGCGGGGTGTCCACAGGTTTTGTTTTGACGATAGGCGGTAGGGCAGAAGTTGTTTCTTTCTTTCTTTCTGCAAATGAATATTGTGGTCTCTTCATGAGGGATCTTTTTTTATGGTATGAATGTCATGATATGAAACAGTCTTGTGCATTGAGTTTTACATCCAAGATGATTGATTGATACGATGAATACCTACGACATTTCAATATTTCTTTCTTATACTCGTACTACTCTGAGTAGTATGTATATATATGTATGAAAAGAGTGCACGCACCACTTGAACCGGGGTTTATTGATATCCGTCGTCACGGTTACGGTTACGGTGACGGTGACGGGAGTACCCTTTGAGCCTTTGAGCCTTTGAGCCTTTCTTGAATTTTTGCGGTAAAAGTCAACAATACAATACAACGCATCTTGTTGACCCATATCTTGGACTGAAATTTACAACCTCAAGAAGCTTGTGGGTAGAGTTAGAGTTTATATTGTTTCCTATTCTGATATACAAATGACATTTTATCACCTTCTTCTACTCTACTCTCCCATTCGATAATCCTAGCAATAACAATATCAAAGTCATTCAAATTTCATCCAAAACAATCCATCCATCTTATCCACATACCGACCTCGTACTTTTCTTTCCTCCTTCAAAAATTTACCCCACGACCATAAAGTCTTTCTCAAATTTGCGTACAACTTCAAACCGGTAGGTAGCATCCTTTGCTCTTTCCTATCGGCAGTAATCATGCCATTTTATAATCTGCGACGTCTTCAGTTTACTTCTCCATTCTCTGTTTGGGATCGGAGAAGCATCCCCCTCCATTATCTATGTCTCTATCAAAGCTAAAGCTAACCAAACGGATAGCTACTGGAAGGCTACCACAGAGCCCGAAAAAGGTTACAGCAGCCAAGATGGCAGAGCAAGAAGAAGATTTCAGTTCTCTTCCCCTCCCAGACAGATTTCAACATAAGGTATGGCTGCCCTGCTGAAGACTCATTATAGCCATTCCCCTCCTTTGCTCTATGAACTCCTTTCGACTGGCCGCAAAAATAGACTAATACTTTTACCTGGTGGTAGATATGGAAAGTAAGAAAGGCAGCATATGAAGATGCAGCAAAGCAATTCGAAATCACACCAGACGAACATGACCCAGTGTTTAAACCATTCCTCAACGACCCTGGATTGTGGAAAGGAGCCGTGGCAGATTCGAATGTTGCGGCACAACAAGATGGTATTGCGGCATTATGCGCTTTCTTAAAGTTCGGGGGGCGTGAACACTGTACCAGGACACGAAGTCATACATTAACTTCCTTGGTCGAGAAGGGATTGAGTTCAACGAGAGCTGCTACTAAAGCATCTGCGCTCGAAGCACTTTTATTATACGTCGAATTGGATGTAGCCGCTCCTGTCATCGAAGAGCTTCTTCCCGCATTATCACATAAACAACCAAAGATCGTCGCAGCAACGGTGACTGCAATAACTGCCATATATCATGAATATGGATGCAAGACGGTGGATCCTAAGCCAGTTCTCAAAGTTCTTCCAAAACCATTCGGTCATGCAGATAAGAACGTACGTGCGGAAGCTACAAAATTGGCTATCGAGTTTTATAGATGGTTACGAGAAGCCATGAAGCCAATGTTCTGGGGGGACCTTAAACCTACACAACAGACGGACATGGAAGCCCAATTTGAAAAGATCAAAGGGGAACCAGCACCGAAGCAAGAACGATTTCTCAGATCACAACAAGTAGCAATGTCAAGGGCACCTCCCCCAGGTGAGGGTGGGGCAGAAGAGGAGGATGAGTTAGAGGCAGAAGGTGTCGAGATTGATGCATTTGACTTAGCTGAACCACAAGATGTATTATCGAAGGTTCCTGCAAATTTCCATGAACAGTTAGCTTCGTCGAAATGGAAGGAGCGAAAGGAAGCGCTGGAAGCTCTATACACATGTCTCAATGTTCCTAGAATTAAGGATGCCGACTTCGGCTTAATAGTTCACGGTCTGGCAAAATGTATGAAGGATGCTAATATTGCAGTTGTCACTCAAGCTGCACAGTGTGTTGAAGTTTTAGCTCAAGGTTTACGAAAGGGGTTCACCAAATATAGATCCGTCATTCAAAGCCCCATTATGGAGAGATTGAAGGAGAAGAAGGCCTCTGTTTCGGACGCTCTAGGTGCAGCACTAGATCAAGTATTTGCAGCAACGAGTTTGACTGAATGTCTAGAGGAAACTCTTGAGTTCTTGAAACACAAGAATCCTCAGGTCAAAGAGGGAACTGTTAAATTTTTGATTAGATCACTCAGGACAACTCGAGAAGCTCCCTCCAAAGCTGAAGTGACTCAGATTTCAGAAGCTGCAAAGAAGTTACTTGCCGAATCGAGTGAACTATTGCGATCTAGTGGAGCTGAAGTATTGGGTACAATAATGAAAATCATGGGCGAGCGTGCAATGGGACCACACCTTGAAGGACTGGATGATATTCGGAAGACGAAAATTAAGGAATTTTTTGACACTGCAGAAGTCAAGGCAAAGGATAAGCCTAAGCCTCTGCCCGCCCCTGTAGCTCCCAAAGCTGCCCCAACAGCGGCCCCTAAGAAAATGGTCAAGAAGGTAGCCGCAAAGAAACCACCTCCGCCACCAAGTGCATATGCTCAACAAGCTCCGCTAGAACCCCAGCCTACGGCAAGAAGTGCTGCTGGATTAAAGAAGCCAGGTGGTCTTGGATTGAAACCGCCCGGGAAAAAAGTGGTACCACCAGCACTCGCTTCACCCAAACGTAACGCTCCTTCACCAGTTCCGATTGAAGAAGAAGCTCCACCTCCACCTCGTGTAGGTCTAGGTCGTGGACTAGCTGGTCGATCATTAGCAAAAGCACCAGCCGCTAACGCAGCTCCTCCCATGTCCTCAATGTCACCTCCACCGAATGCTGGTCTGACTGCTTTGGAGAAAGCTGAGCTGGAAGAACTGCGATTGGACAAAGATAGATTATTACGCCAAGCTGACGAAATGCGCCAAGAACGCTCAAGACTAATTTCAGAGATTCAAGAATTGAAGAATCAAAATGCACAGCTAATAGAAGATCATACACGAGACGTTTTATCTATCAAAGCAAAGGAAACCCAGCTTGTTCGTTCGAGAGCGGATGCCGAGACGGCGGAAGCAATGTGTGCGCAATTAAGGAGGGAGCAAAACAGATTAAAGCATGCTTTATCAGCCGCCGAAAGAGCGAGTAATCACAGCCCATCGAGAGGATTATCGAGTCCCGGACGTGATGGAGCACATGATGAAGCTGGAATACACCGTGATTCTATGTATGGCGCTCCTTCAGATGGTGGACGCCAAGAGTATAGAAGTCGCCCTCGCATGTCTATCACATCTTCAGTTGGAGAAGAGAGAGACCACGGGGCTGGTCCTTATGGTCGAAATATGTTAAGTCCTGATTTGGAACCTACAAGTAATGGAAGATCAAGTGCTGCTAGTGGTAGTGGCAGGGCTAGCCCGGCACCACAATCTTATACAAGTGATCGCATGTCTAGAACTGGCAGTATTGCTAGTGGCAACGGAACAGGTGTAGAAAGCTGGAAGAGGGCTGCCGAGGTCACAAGTGCATTGAAGGCAAAAATTGAGCTTATGAAGGTAAGGTTTTTACACATTTACTTGCATAGTATATTCAAGGTACTAATCATGATTCATCATAGGCACGACAAAACATATCCAAACACTAAACATATGAAAATCAAATATTTAATGGATCAAGCATAGCATGGGCATTGAGAGCATTGGGCTGATGGCGAAACGGAAAGGAAAGGATAGGAAAAGGAAAGGTTATTTGGCACTGATCAAACGGTGTTGTGGTCGTGCTTAGTATTTTTTTTTCTTGTGATTTGAGGTGGCATCTTCTGTCTTGGTGCATATAAAGGGTTTTGTTCGTCGCCGTAGACGAGGGCGAGGCGAATGCGAATGAATGTGAGGCGAAATGAGACGTTGATTATGCTCACATGTCGTGTTCGATATGCGTATGTGGTCGTGGCTGGCGTTGATTGTACTATAGTGTACTATATTGTACGAGCGCAGCGTATTTGTTTGAGGGGAAGGGATGTCATGTGCGTAAATGTACACACATGTTTACGAAGTATAGGTTAAGGATGGATGATGCCCGTTTGCTTGATGCGCAGCTGCGTAGGGGTCTTTCATTTCTCTCTCTTCAATGATACCACGGAAATGAAAAATCTACACTTATTGCTATAATTATTTTAAACTATTCTATCGTGCCGTTCATGTTGAGAGTGATCTTTTGGAAGCGGAAAAGGGGAAGGACAAGGCAGAAAAGGACCCTGGAATTGATAGTGGTGGGTGTGTAGGGGATAGCTGTTGTGCGACTGGGAAAGATTACACGGCATACGGATGACGATGTCAGGTTTAGGTAAAGGGTATGGATGATGCGTTTTGTGTTTCAAGGGTCTGTCGAGTGCGCTTTTGTGTATGTGTGTGTGTGTGTGTGTATGTGTATGTGTGGGTGTGAGTGTGGGTGGGTGTGAGTATATGGATGGATGGATGGGGGATTGGGGTTTAGGGTTTGGGAAAGGTAGTGGGATGGAAAATGTAGGATGCTTTTGATTTGGATGGGGGATGGGGGATTGGGGTTTTTGTTGAAGTAGAAGTAGAAGTAGAAGTAGTTTTTGTGGGTTGGATTGGATTGAATTGTGCTGGACTTTGGATTGGAGGACGAGGATGTGAGATGATTTGATTTGATTTGATTGTGGATAGAATTGAAACTGGCATTGGAACTAGAATTGGAACGGAACTGGGATGGAACTGGAGATGTAGATTTTTTTATCTTCTATGTATGTATATATGTATGTATATGTATACAGTGCGTATATACATATACACATCTGCGAAATCCACGAACGCGAGGTTACATTAGATGTTGATATAGAGCTAGCTAGGTAGGTAGCGAGCGAACTAGGTAGTAAGTAAGTAAACAAGTAAATAAGTAAGCAGGTCCTCTGCATCGGAGGATTAAATTTCTTCACATGAGACGGTAGACGGGCGGGAAGGAAGGAAGGAGAATTTTTTTGACGTATGTATGATGTGTATGTGTATGCATGTATGTATGTATGTAACGCTGGGAGTTGAATATTCTCCGTGCCGGAGGGTGGTGAGGTTGGGGGGTAGGTTGTTGCTTGGGACGGAGAGATTGGGGATTGGGGATTGGGGATTGGATGTGGGATAGGGGATATGGGATATTGGGGGGCGCGGGATGGGTTTTCGGTGGATTTTTGGCTTGAATGTGAATGTGATTGTGAGGAACTGGAAATAGAGAATGGAGGGGAGATGGGAGTTGTGGGTATGAGTATGAATATTGGTATCGGGATGATAGTAGGAGTATGAGTATATATTGGAAATGGATGGATGGATGGATGGCTAGATGAACACGCGATGAGATGAGTATTGGAGCATTGCAGGACAGAATGTACAGTTTTTCAATATTCAAGGTGAGATAGATGATTTTGATTGTGAAAGCGGAGTTGGGATATACGGGCATTTTAGATTTCAAGGAAGGGATCGATGAGTGAGTTGGACGAATTGGGATTTGGATGAATTCACATGTATGATGTATAGGGGCCTTTGACGTGGTGAGCTGTGAGCTATGAGCTATGAGTTCACTGGCTGGGGAGAGATTAGCTACAAGGGAGATAGATATCTTAGATGGAAGATATTACCAAGTATCTACCTACTCAGGTACCTCATAAGCGCATAGGAAATAGAGGATTTTCATGAACGAATTCGGAATATAAAACCTCTTGAAGAAAAGAACCAAAGAAAGAAAGAAAGAAATAAAAACCCCCCTCGTAGGATAACGAAATGAGACCAATACAGTAGGTAAGAAGAGTTTCATATTCTAAAACTTTTTTTCGAGATGAAATCAATCCTCCGAGATGGTCGGTAGACGCCACACGATCTCTAAGACCAGACCTGAGTTTGCGAACCATGTTACGATGGGTATGTATCCTCGTGCTCTTCTAATCTCGTATTGGATGTTGTATGTAAGACTTACGTATGTGGTAAATTCTTCAAAGGGGGAAGAAAATTGCTCGTGTGGCATGTCGGTTTTTGATACAAAATGATTCTCACTATTTTGAGGATATTGGATGGGGGAATTTTCTCTTGAGGAACTTTATGGCGTCGATTAAAAAAAAATCAAATATTTTATATATATCTTTGTTATTGTTGTTTTTTTAATCTTCCAGAAGCTCCAATTTAGGCAAAGGTAGACCCGTATGTGTGAGTGATGTGCAGGGTCACATCACATCACAGCACATCACATCAAATCATATCGCAACGGTCGGACATGACATTGGTAGGGTTTAGGGCGAGCAAGGGGTCTGTCTGTCTGTCTGTCTACGGTCGCAAGATTGGGTTTGGGATGGGAAGCTGGGGTTGAATGGACGCTGGCACATGATCTCTTGTATATGCTTGTCAGATGCGAATTGGGGAATGTGGTGAGAGATGTGAGAGGTGGATGCATGGTGAGATGCGGCACGGGTGTTATTGGAAATGTTATAGCGGTGTTGTATTGGACTTTGCGTTTGCATGTTGAATGGATTGGGGGGTTCCGAGGGAGGGAGAATAGATGATGCTTGGGTTGGAATGATTAGATTGGGGGGCTTGGAGGCACGTCGAGACACGGTACTGACTGTATTGTACTTTGCAAATGTGTTGATTATGTATTGCTTGCTGTATGCATAGGTATCGCGATTGATAATAACCAAGCCTCACCAGCATGCAATGCATACTCACGAATACCTCCAGCCACCCAAGCTTTGCTTTCTTGACAATACGATTCATATGATAGGATAATAAATACTTTTGAGAGAATCTGCACCATAAGCATCTCATCCAGCGATAATAACAAAAAAGGGAATTCGATGCCCGTTGAATACCCCAGCGAATACCTGCCTGGGAATAGGAACATGGAAAGTCGTTGAACGGGTGGTCCAAGTTTGGTAGCGAATGTATGCGCAGCTGAGAAGGGAATAGATGATGAGCGCTGCATATTTTGGGGGTAGGATTAGAAGGGGATATGTGGGTGAGGGGTCTGCCATTGTTTGATTGGCTATATATTAATATGTGAATGAGAGGGAGTGAGATTAGATTTAATTCCATTGATCTGTCAACAACAGGTATTGCGAAGATGAGAGGTCCGATGGAAAATCGAGATGGGGTGAGAATTTGGGCAGCTTTACTTATCATCTCTGTAATGGATAAGAAGAAGAGTGAGCTTGTGACTTGATTCGAGATACACTGCTTAGTATTTGTTATTAATTGATTGATGATATGGGAGTAAGACTGTCGACAACATGGTCTAAAGGATGAATAAGGTAGGTGGGGGTCACACGAATGATACACCTTCAATCGTATATGTGTGTATGTATGTATCTATGAATGAGTTGGGCATAGCTGGCCTCGCTAGCTCGTAGTGAAAGGATAATGTCGCTCCGTGTAAGGGCTTTCTGTTAGATGATGATGATGATGATGATAAACGAAGTAATCGGTGAGGGAATATACAATAGTAATAAGTAGTTCATCCATACAACTTCGTATAACATGGCTGGCTTCGGAGTAAACGGAGAAGCAAATGTCTAACGAGCGTCCATGTTCGAATTGGAATACTCAGGTCTATTATGGTTAATTCATGATAGCTGCAATAGGTAATAAAAGTTGCGCAAGAATTATCCATTTCACTATTACTGTACAGTAATTTTCTTCATGAATTTTTTTGGTTCGTCATACACATATTCGATATGAACCTACAGCTACATATAAAATATGCAGGAACCATATGATCAGATATGGCCAGGTTAACGGGAATAGATGTGTAAAAGTTGACCATCTTTCATGCTGGGCAACTACATATATGTATGTATATGTACTGCAATAACTCGAAATCCGGTAAACATATTATAGCACCATTACTGCAGCTATGTATTGGGAATCATTATGTTCTTCTCCGAGTTTGTAAACCAGGTTTCGGAAGAAAAACCGTTAGGACGGCATCGACGGGCAGATTTAAATATTGACAGTGCGTACATATATATGTATATTTATATATATATATATTTGTTGTGGAGGGGACGGAATCGGCGGTAATTATCCATCCGTATTTCCTATTTCCTAATATTTTGCTCTCGAGTCTGTCACTGCTAATGACTATCGATGGAAAGGGATATATGGGCATACTGGACGAATTCGGTAGGAGGATCTCCGAGGTCTAGGAGAAAAGGATCTCTATGCCGTACTCAAAACCAGTATATGCTGTGATCATAATATATCCAATGCGATACGATGAGCTTGCCGCTTATCTGTTTCTTACTCAAACCTAACAGCTTTCATTAGTTGATAAATAAGTGAAAATCAAGAATCTACAGATGCACCACCGGCTGATGAATTGCTAGTGAAGTCTTGACCAAACGCCAAAATACCTCCTCATCATTCCCCGAGATCACAGTCACACTCCTCCTCTTCCCGTCCCGTCTGCTCAGGTTCTTAGCTATCTGAATTGAATCTTCATCCAATCTTTCTAGCCCTAGAAGAATCAATCAATCGAAACACCACCGAAAATGTTGACCTGGCACAGCATGCTTTGTACCTCAACATCTGTCACCTCTCGAATTCTCTCCAATCTCGCTCATCTACAAATCCATACTTCCGAATCCGCCATCCCCGTAAGGGTGCTACAAACAGGATGATTTCCCGTAAGCCACGGTTCATTCGTCCACACTCTTCCTAGTTCTTGTCTGTAAGGTTACTGCTTCGACATCTTGCATTCCGTTCCTCGGCTCTTTTACTTGATATTGATTCTCAATGGCATTTGCCATTGCATTTGCAGCCGTTTGCTGGCTTTCCATGTCTTGTCATGTCTCGGATCAGCAGGAAACGGTTGTAATTGTAATAGGAGAAAAGGAAGATTGTAATATATTATACTCCGCACGTGAAAGAGGCGCTTCTTTGTGAGTGGCTCCGGTAAGAGCCGGTATTATATTATGTCTTGGGAGTATTGGATATGTATTGCTTTCTGGAAATCAATGCTTACTTCCGATGCCGTTACGAATCTACTTGGTTAATTACTTAGCTCCTAAATACTGCATGCTCTTCTATTCTAACAGAATTGGATATCAATCTTTGTCCCTGAATCATCGCCCTAGTAATTGGAAGTTCATCGGGACCATTGAAGATATCAGGCTATGAGAGGTTTTATAGTGACTTGCCCAATCGGGTAATTATTCAACACAATATCTCCCAATACGAGATGACCTCTTTCATGGGTTCTCATCCTTTTTCCGACAATCATTGAGCGACAGCTGCATCACGCAGTCCACCCCACCAAACCCCACGTCTTTTACGACCGTTTTGCAAGAATGACAGGATGAACTGCCCTGTCTAGAAGCAGGCGATGTGAATTCTAGAATTTCTACTCGGTATATTTCCCACGAGGGTACCCAGACAGATACATGGGAATGCTGCTTCCAGGAAGTCACTAGTATATGACATGGAAAAGCCTAGTTCTCCATTTCGCGTGGCTAAGGGCTGATCATCAGTCGACGTCCCAAACAGACGGGAATAAGAACAGAGCAGACGACCAAAAAATATGATAGATCAAATAATTGAAAATAAAATCGTTCTCGGTACCAAACATAAAACTCGCCCCGCTCTTTAAAAGAATGGAGCCAGAGAGCCCGAAGACCTGGTTACTATGGCGATGTTATCATGTCACAGAATTACAAAAGACTGGAGTCTCTGCGGTGCAACACATCTTCTGGTGGTGTGCTGAGTAGCTTCTTACTCGCTTGTAACAACAGCGTCTAAAAGCTCATGGTGCCCATCTATTCAATCGGAGGTATAACAAACGGTACAAGCAAGGAAGACTACCTATATTAAAAGACTTTTTATAGGGATTGATGTGATGAGCCGGTACAAGGAGCAAGATTGATATTGATTACGTAGTATGTACGAAAGTGATTAAAAATGCCTCGGAGTAAGAATAAAACATGTTCGTATCAAGGATAGGATATGTTTGCGATTATTTTACTAAAATGACACGGTGAACTAGCTTCAGTGAATGAGTTGGTCTTATACTCGTAGATGATGTTGATGATGACAAATGATAGTAAGATGACTGACTGTATTGCGCAGAAAATCACAGGGAAAAGGGGGGTTAATACACGAAATGATATTTGGAGATTATATCCTCACTGGTATGTATATGCATCTAATACCAACATCACCTTAATAATATTGATGACAACGAAGGGATATTCATTTCTTGATTTCCATTCTATCAAATTCCTCAGGCTTAACCTATATCATATCATTATCATTATCATATCAATCACATTACATCAAACAAAACCTTCACCGCATACTCAACAAAAGCTAACCAAGCTGTCTACCTACCGACCAACCGACCAATCTACCAGACCCGAACCAAGAAATCCAACCAAAAGACGTATTGTAACGCTGCATACGACAAGAATTCCACCATATGTTGTACGCAAACACGACCATCACATTTCCGCAACCTCACACGTCCACAAACCCTCCCACAGTCTCCTATCCCGGACCCCGCACACCAACAACGCATCGCATCTTGATCGAAACCACGGTATTGGACCACCTCTTCCACGTACAATTGCATAGATGGATGCCCTTTCTCCTTTCCTTTCCTTTCCTTTGCTTTGCTTTCCCCTTCGTATGCCCAATTCCCATCATCCATATATACCCCTCCGTGCAAAGGTGCACCCGAATCCGCGGTAATTATTCATTCGCCTATCACGACTCCATCTCGGCATAAATCACTTACTTACCTGGATACCTAATCATATCGTAAAATAATCCCGATGCTCTTCACCATCGATGAGACTTCTTGCTTAACCTCCTTATTTTCATCACTTCTCGCTTTTTTCCTTCTTTCTTTCTTTCTTTCTTTCTTTCCTTTCTTCTTTCCTTTTCCTTGTGCCTTTCGAAATATGTATCTTGCGTCCAAATTTGTAATCCAATCCTACTCTCAAAATCCACACCGTCCTTTAACCCGGATACTGGGAATCCCCAAATCACAATGATCAACACAGCACCCTTTTCGATCTGCGTACTACACCGGTAACCAGCACATACATACATACATACATACATACATTCATACAAATCTGTTTGTACACAGCATTCACTCGCCAACCAATTCTCCATAATTATGATAAACTAACATAACCCCAAATCCTCTCTCCAATCCCTTGGCACGCTACATAAGCTACACAATGTATCGCCCACCCAGACCATCTATTATCGCCCAGCCATGATAGTCATAACAACAATAACAGCATAGACAAATGACATGCATAGAATCCTCACTCCCAATGTCTTTCCTGTAGTTACAATTTTTCCTCTTTCCCTCGCCTCGTGCATAAATATATGTACATCGACTCAGCAACCAAAGGGTACATAAAAAATCACATATCGAGGTATGCAAATGGCCTTCCGAAACACACACCTATGTCCACTTCCTTGGCCGGTCGATCATCACATCACATCACACCACCTTTCGCGTACGTTGAGATGGAGTTGTATCAAAGTAAATATATCCCGAGTCAAATCGGAAATACTGTGAAAATGGTATACAAAAGAAGAAGAAGGAGGAGGAGGAGGAAGGAGGAAAAAATACATCGAATTTGGAAATATACCCCTCCATTCATGCATGCATCATCCATTCATTTACTGTATATTCTTCCCATCTCGCAGTATTACAAACCCATAAATACCCCGTTCCGAAACACCAATTTTAAAGAATTTAAAAAAAATCTAAAAAAATATCAACATATCTCCACGAGACCATACGAAACAAAACAGATCAACACGGGCAGCGACGGCTATGCGCAGCTACTGTAGGTCGATACCCAACCCCCGCATCGAAATCTCCCGTCCTCCTATTCCCCAGCGTTCATGTGCAAAATCAGGAGAGGAGAAGAAAGAAAGAAAGAAAACACACATGCAGAGAGCCCCTGGCTGCATACCCTTGTACTTCCCCATCATCCAATGCTTTTCGAGCGGGGAGATTGGGGCGGACGTGTCTGGCTTTGGTGCGGGCCGGTGCTGGATGCGGTTCGGTAGTGAGATGAGATGAGATGAGATGCCGGGTCTGGGGATGGGGGATGGGGAGAGTTACGGTCGGCTCGTGGTGGTGGTCGGCGGAGGTTTACTTTGGAAATTCTTTGTCTTGGGGAATTGAGAGGTGGGAGGAGAAAGCTGGAATCTGGAAGCTGGGAGCTGGACGTAAGATGTGAGATGTGAGATGTGAGATGTGAAATGTGTGTTACTATCATGACCAGTGGATGCGATTGTCTTCCCTGAGAAATTTGCAATCTTGGATGCCTGACGCACGGGAATTCTTCTTCCTTTACCCTTCTTTCTTGTGCATTTTTTGGGGCCGTGAAATAGAAATACGGATGTGTGTTCTAGTTTCTAGAAAACATCGATCTGGAACATCATTCCCCGAGTCCTGGAAATGGGAGAGCGAAGGAGAGAAAAAAAGAAGAGAGTAGCAGTAGTAATTAATACATCTTGAATTTTGCGGATGCGCTTGTGTTTGTGTTTGTTTGGTAAAAACATGGTATGTGGAATACATACATCTCATTCTCAATGATCCATTATCATTCATATGAACCTTGATACTCGTAGAAAAACAATGAAAGTCCTGAATCCTGCGAGTTAAATTTTCCCCGTGAGAAATAAAAGTGTCATCCTTCCTCAAATGCTCCATGCTATTCATAGAGAGAACGCCTTCCCATTCCATTTCCTGACCTGATCTGTCCCTCCTAAGAATTTCCCATTGCCCCGTCCGTTGCTGGATATGTAATGTATAAAAATATGTCCTACTCCATACCCATAACCCATTCCATAAGCCATCCATTTCCCTTGCTCCATCCTGGTGTATTTCTTTGCCTTGCCCAATAATCTTTGTGTTGGAAACCTTTGTGTCCAGCATACTATACAAACATTTGGTAGAGTAAGAAGTATGTTGGGCCAGTGATGATCCAGAAAAGTCTTCGCCTCTTTCGCCCTAGTTCCAATTGATCCGATGTCCTTCTTCTTCTTCTTCTTCTCATCTTCTTTTAGTTCTTTTCGTTCTTTTACCTTTCGTTGGTCTCTTGTGTCGTTCCCAATTTTCGTCGTCATACATGATAGATAGATGAGGACAAGTCCGAATATGAGCGAGTCAATCATTCATCATAGGTGAAAGCGAGCCGTCTTCTTCGTGATTCGAGAATACCATTCCGGCATCTCTCCCACATGTTTACAGTCTCCTAATGGCCTGTTAGTACGTGATAGATATATCGTATGATTTTGTGTTCGCTCCAAACGGTCTAGACTCGACGGAAGTGAATGAGGGGCTCTACTAACCACACATTTCCGATTCGCCCAACCTAGAAATTTCCACAATTAGTATAATTCATTCGGTGATTTTTGGTACACGGTATGTGTTGAAAGAGCTGAAATGCAAGTACCTAAACTCAACGGCCACAACATTGGGTGGGCACCGGCGATGTGTCGTCTCATAATTGATACACCATGCCCGCACAGTATAACGAACGTGACCTATGAATCAGATAGAAACTTGGTTAGTCTATTTTGTCAATACATAAATAGATCTCCGACAGGGAAAGAGAAAAGAACCACACTAACCACATCGAAACTCAACTTGAGTATAATCACACATCTCCACTGTTGAGAGAATGAAAGTGCTATGAGGAGGGGAAGGAGATAGTTGATCTTGAAAGATTTATCTCAGCCTCGGACCGGGATATGTCTTTTCCTTATCTGATATTGTGAACGGAAGCAATAGAGAAACCGAGTGACGGAAAAGTTTAGGGTGGATGAGGTTCTCTTTTATTGAAAAGATAAAGTGTAGGAGTAGACGTATATCTATCTGGGCTGTGATGTAGTTATAGTTGTGGAGATCGGGCAGAGGAGGGGAAGTAGTCGAGTTGAAGTAGAAGAAAGTCTGATGGTCCTTTTTTTTCTTTTCTTCTTCTGAGAAAAGTTTCGAGGTCAAGATCGAGAACGATGAGCGACTACATATGTGTACCAAAAGCTCACCCACCCAAACATGCACCCCTCGATCTTTGGTTCCACCCGGTTGATTCGGTCCATTTAGGACACAAGATTCACGGTGTGGTCCTCCGGGGTAGATTTGATATTGTAGGATATCTTCTATGTAAAAATGATTTTTTTTATAGCTATTTCTTAAGATTTGGACCCTAACTTGATAGAGTATCATTCTGGAAAAGCCTCTTTAGTTTTATTTTTATTTTTAAAATGACGGTTAATTAATCACAAATGACAAGGTAGCACAAGTGGCTTTTCAATCTTTTCCAAGAATTTCCAGAGGAGTAGAACAAGGTTTGAGAACAATTGGTAGAGTGTGAATTGGCAAGGGACGAGGGAATGCCGGGACGACAATCAGAGATTTCAGGGGAGTGGAAGAGTCGAGCGAATGGAAAGAACAAGGTCAGCTTACTGGTCAGTCTTGTATTAAAAGTAGAATAAATAGATTGAGAAATAGAATGAGAAATAGAATAATAAGCAGGCTATTCTAGCGTTTTTCCTAACACGTGGTATCCTTAACTATTAATTAACTAACAGCAGCATGGATTTACAGTGCTAACCGAACAATGCTAAAAGGTGCTTTGGAGAATCCTCTTTGGCTTTGTCTCAGAATAGTAAGTGGATATCTCATTTGGTATCAAGGACATCAGGGCCCATTCGAGAGAATTTTCCCTGACGGAATCCGCAAGCGCCGAGTACCAGATAAAATGATCTATAAAACTGTATTGAAAAGTGGCAAGTGAACGTTGAAAGACGGGGTCAGTAGAGCTCAAAGTCGCTTGCTTGGCCAGTTGAAATGAATATTTTGGCAAGCAAACAATCTAATCTTCAAGCGCCCTCGGATTAACCAAAGACAGGAGTCAAGAAGACTCCGATAGACAAATATAGCCAGCCTAACTTTTTTTAATGGAAATTGTTGCGAAATCTGTATCAACCACTATCTTAAAAAGCAAGCAAACAATCCTTTTGGAAGAACGACGCGTAGAAGTTCCAGGTTAGTAATTTGGCAGCATTCAAGTTAGATAATTGCTGTTTTCAAGAAAGTGTAACAAGGTATGTATGAAGCGCTATCAAAACTGGCGTGATGAATGACTTGCGAAGAAAGTTGCGAAGAAAGTTGCTAACTTGCTAGGGGGAGTGTGGAGGACATGTCGGACCATTACCACGTTGCTGGGTCTTCCAGAATTTAGACCCCGTAAAAGTATCGGGCTCCTAAGCCTAAAGACACAAGCAAATGAGGTTTCCACCATGGGAAACAATCACAATCTCATTTCTGAAGAGATGATGCCACTTCACAACCTAGATTGTATATTGTATATCGCTATCGCCGATGGGTGTGAGAACTATGCCCGAGGAAAACAACTTCTTGTTTAGGGAGAAAGTCCAAGTTGGTTTGAGAGTCTGAGCAGCGGCACAGTTTTGACGTAGCCAACTTATTTCTTGTCGGTAGTTAGATGCTGATCGTCGATCAAATGCTCATAATACTACAACTTGGTCGAGCGCTTACATCTATCCGTAGCGTTGCATGCCATACTGGACTTGCTGAAAAGGATCTCTTCTTTTGAAGACACAGCCACAGCTACGAATTCACAATTTTCACATTACGAGTAGGTGTTAAGGTCAGGCATTGATGGAGCTTGGAAGTCGATCAGCGCATCATTGCTCCACTGCTCTATTGTAGCGGCATCAAGCTAAAGAGATTAGCGTCACGGGTATGCTTCTTTCCCACGTCCATCCGGCCGTCATGGAAACCTCATAGGGCATATGGAAGATTCTATTGTTCCATAGGAGGGTCCAGCATATTTTATATTTTTTTCAGATTATGTATGCTTCGTATTCCTTTTTTTTTTTACCACATTAAAATCGAAATATTGGCGAGAATCATATGCCGTCTTTGACTGCATAGTTTCGATTTCGGAGCATTTCATAGACCCTGCAAGGGGGATTCAAGCTAGAAGGCTTAGAGTGGGGACATGCCATACGGTATCGCCGGCATGGCATGGAAATGTACCCTACGAATCTGAATGAACTAGGACAGAGCAACTAAAACACGAATTAACAGACTGTACTTAGTCAGCTAGAGAGATTTTGAGTTTCCTTGGAAGCAATTCAAGCTGGGTTGACCTCATCCAAAAATGAATACGGAGCTATCGGTTAACCTTATCATTCAGAAGCTAAACACCTAAGTTGGTATCTACTGTATATCCCTTTCCCAGCTGCAAAACCTAAAGTCGATAAGTGCCTGAACCCTACTAGTAGATGAACCTTATGATAGCCCAGTCCGGTTTCAAGTTTTCATTTTGATGCCGTTCCGAAAAGTATCATAGTAGCATTGGCATCACAATCTACTGACGACGTTATGTACATACATAATACAATCACCTAAACTCGGGCATTCCATGAAGCCTGAACCATGAGATTCCTGAAATTTGATTCTGACTGGTATTTTTCCACTCCCTGTATCTTAAAATTCGCCATGTGCTGTACCAAAAACCAAACACTGAATCACAGACATGACCGAGTACAGACACGTCAGAGACTCAGAGTGATGGCAAAAGAGGAGTTCCACTTCTTTGTTCCTATTATCAATAGCAGTTATCCTACGAAAAAATTGTGTTCCTAACAATGCCTTACATAGAAGCATATGAAACAGAGCCACTAATTCCCTTTTTTCCCTTGAGAAGCTCAGTTGTGAACCGTTGATCTGCCAAAGATGCGTCAGGAATGAACCACCGGCTCACACTCAGTACCAATCTTTTGAATGTTATACAAGGAATCGGTGTTGGGATCATAGAAAATTTGCCCAAGTTCGCCTTTACACAGCAGAAATCTCCCAACGAAGTTAACGAAGGGTAAGCCGCGGTCGACTACCGCGCTAGGTGGAGTGACAAAACCTGATTGCCGCCGCTTCAATATGAAAACCCTTTGTAGATTAGAATGTGGCAATAATCTCGAGCTGTGACACATCCTCAAGAAGCATCTGCCTGAAAATCCGATCATATTGTTCTAGCCCGTAGACGCTTCGGTTTTAGGCGCCAAGGGGGCAGAAATGAAGATATAATAAACAACCACGTGGGAAATAGTCGCGCTTTATCAAAGAGATACGACGATTCGTTAATACAATATCGAGCTAGAGAGATTCACAAAGTTTAGAGGAACAATAGACTTTATCGATAGCATGATCTTTACACTGTAAAGCCTTGTCCATTTCTAGAGTAAGCAAGTCATTGTCTCCACAGTTCTTGTAGGGAGTAGGGGATGGCGAAAACGTTCTTGAATTTGGTATCTGGAAATCGGTCGTCTCTTTTCAGTTCGATTAATCCCATAATTTTTTTTGGTCGTGCCCATGGATGGTATCCGCTGAACCAGGCTGGGTAGGATGAGAATTGTAAGATAGCTTTGAGGTTATTCCAATATTGATGTTAAGAATCTAGGTCGGCTAGAGGGGATCCTGTTTCCTGCTGCTGCTATTTTTGCATACAAAATCCAATCATGGGTTTACTGGTCGGCAGTCCGTAGTGAATCAATTCACAATCACTCGAAGAGACAAAAGTAAATTTCACCCATACTATAGCAACGCTCAGCTCCGATAACAATATGGTCCAACCTGCCAAAGACCAATGGCCACGCAATACAAGGATCCCGAGTCAGCAACTAATTTGTAAATTTTTCATAGGGTTACACCTTATCCACCGTGCAATATGCATTTTTGTCTCACACAGCCTTGCATTTAATTTCTTGGCATCCAGCTGTGTGGTAAAATGGTACTTGTCTACATACATACGTACTCGGTAGGGGTTCAGCCCCACAGTTCCCCTTTTGTGACTTGATCATGATTCGGAGGTTTCCCTCACTCGAATGATTTTGCTTATTTGCCCCTCTTGCTTCGTGATCTTCTGCACCCCGCAGAACTAACCACTTTGTCATGGCGATGTTACCTTGCCTCGATCACTACTGCATGCACTCTGTACAATGTACATACACCCTACTTACTCACATAGATATACTCCAGTAGACACATGACTACTGTAAAACAAGAACTCATCAATGTCTTCTTATCTAAACTCTAATTAGACACCAAAAGGTTCATTCACAGTCCCCGACTTGATTGTATTAAGCAAAGCATTTCTGAGATTCCAACTTCCAAACACTCTTCTCGCAATCTAGATTGATGTGATCGCCGTGTTGTGGTTTGCTTTTGTATGAAGTACAATTGCTGATCCGTTCGCCTTGTTTCCTTTCTCGCAAGATTCAGTCAAGACGCGATACCATCGATCTAGACTCAAGCACCAAAAGTGAACGTGAGCCTCAACTCTCTATTCACGTTTTGCAGTAATCTGAAATGCTTCATTTCCTTCAACCGCGATCGCCGAGTCCTGTCCCTTTGTGTCTTGAATTCATGCCATTTCTACTCATTCCCAAAATACTATCAACCATGGACTCGGGAAGCCCCTTTGTTTTTTTTTTTCACTGCCCGGATCTCGTATCACATCTACTGACCACTCATCACCGGCACAATCCTTCCTTCTTCCCCCAGCCGAAGATCATGAACCTGCTTCACCAGTTTCCTCGGATGTCCTCATCGCACTGGTTTGTACACCCGTGCAACCCGGAACTCTATTTCCTTTGACTTTTTCTCACGTCAGCCGTGGACTCGGGCGTGGCTCCTTATCGGTGATCTCTCTCGGGGCAATCTATCTATCCGGGTTTGAGATCTGATTAACGTACAGAAGGGGTCAAAGCATTTTCTCGGAGGAGAATGTACCGATATCTCAATTTAGGCCAAGTTTTCAATCTTATGCCTCCAGCTTTTAATAGTTTCTTCTCCTCCATGGCAACCAACACAGGGCGCACAATGCAATGACCGGGGAGCTCTTGTTGTGAGGCTTTTGATTTTGATTCGTGACGCAGATCATGCATGATCGTCTTGGATGTGATCGAAGCTCTCAGATAGGTAGATATATGTCTCTGGCTTTTGGGATCGTCTGCACATAGCAAGCCTTGAGTTTTCTTTTGGGAAGCCCTTCGAATTCTATTGAGCTTTGATACTGTCAATGTCGAGATCTCACCATTCTCATGTGGACATCTCCATGGATACTTGAACTGAACGTTCGGCATTGCCGTATGATGCGATAGTTGATCTGAATCTTACTCATGATCAACATAGATTTGAACCGTAAGGCGCCACTATATTCCGAAGACATTGACTGCAACTTAAAAGAGGACTCAGACCCTTCATTATGAGGCTCAATAATGCCTCGATTTGTATGAATGAGGCTTTCATTCAACGATGCACGGGAAGTTAGATCTCACTGATCTACGTTTTTATGTCGTGAAATACGAACCTCTCGATCTACAACTAGAGCTCGTATATTTGTCTATTCCGCCTTCCTATGGTCAGCACTGCTCCAAACGGTTAGAAGATCTAATCTAATGTGCGCCATTGACGTATACACTCTGAACCCAACGCATGTAAAACCCCAAAAAGCAATGCGTAGTTCACTACTTCAGGTAAACTCAAAGTCAAATAGATGTATTTCCTAATTGCCCATGCCGTCGGAGGATACATTATAGTCCAAGCACACATCACAAGTCGTCCAAAGAACCGAGCAAGACTCGGCCACCTCCTGCTCCCCCTCTCCCCCTCTCCCCCCGCATCAATCACAACTCAAAAATCAACCATAAAGCAAGCAACCACTACTTACTTTACCATCGTTCAAAGATCGAAATGATCATGAACAAAAAGAAATGCGTTCGCCGGGAATCGAACCCGGGGCCCATCGAAGTTGTTTCAAGCCCTGTTTCTGCAGATGAGAAGAAGGAGATTGATGGCAACGATGGATTTTACCACTAAACCACAAACGCTTGTAGATGATTAGTTATTGATGCACGTGAGTCATGATTTTGAGTATATATTTACAGTAGTTACGAACTTGAGGAAAGAGGGTCTGAGAGAAGAAGAAATTTTTTCGGAAAGTGGGGGAGCTTTTTTGGACCATGTCCATAATTTTGTCGAGCTTGCATATACCGGTACGGTACGACCTACAGCATCGGAGAAGCTAGCGTTACCGTCTGGACTAGATTCAGATATGCATACAACGTTCTTTCAATAATGCTTCATCGTTATTGATCTAAACCTGGGAGAGAGTAAGCAGCAATCAAGTGATTTTCCGCAGTTGGTAAGAGCATGAACATTTATAAGATCGACGGCATTAGTGCAGTACATGTAGTGCCGTCAGAGATTCAGTAACTTCTCATAAGCCACATGGCCCACTGATCCATTCAGTATTGAAACCAAATGCGGTTCTGTAGTTTGCGACTATTTACATTCTCGTCACTTCCAATCATATCAATGCTAGAATATCCACAACCTTGCATCATCTTCTCAACTATTCTCTCCTCAATATATAAATCAATAGTCTCCGCATGCTCTGCTACAAGTCAACCCCTCAGTGGATGTTGACCTAGTGGGAGTGAAAGTTCTTCTACCCCCAGAACTGCTAATGTCTCGCTATCTCAAATAACTACATGAGTTCTGTAGTCATATATTCTTGACACTCTTCAAGTAATGACCACAATATTCACCTTCGAACACTACCAAATGCCCTTGATGGATAGTTCGAGATTCATCTGACCCCCTGTAGTATGTCATGCATCTAGGAGCGAAGCATTGAAATGTTCAACGAGAATGTAATTCTTCAGCATCTTCCTTGGACAATAGCAGCTCTGGGCTCTCATCACTGAATTCAGGTCCATCTAAAGCTTCAAGTATACTCAACTATAGGGGGGGAAAAGTCGAATTATCCAACAGCGCTCTACTATTTTTACTTCCTGTTTCCTCGAGGAAGAACACTTCGACTTCTTGATCTACTGGTTGTACGATAGTATGAATCGCAAACATGATCATAGAATGAAGGTGAAGTATTAAATCTGCTGGACAAGATTCAGTCAACTCTCTGCCATCTAGAAAGTCATATCTAAATTTTGTTATCTTAATCTTATTAATATCTTCTCTTACTGTTCTGGACACTGAAGGTTATTGGAGCATTAAGAATATGCCGGTACGTGACATTAGGATGCTAGTGGTTAGATGTTTCCATCTGACGAGTTTGGGTGAGTTCACACTTTGCAAATTTATTGGTAGTCCCTAATTGACACCAACCAATTTGGGCGAGTTTTAAATGGTAGCATAGGAGTCCTATTAAAGTATCCAATATCTAGTATTGAAGATCCTCGAATATTTCCATTAACCAGAGATGTGTAAAAATCAGCCAAACCATTCAATTTGGATGCGGAGCTGCTAATAGAGTATCTTTAAAGGCAGCTGACAGAAAAGAATATATACTTGTATTCAAAATTTCGATCTTACCACCCGGATCTGACTGATGTGCTCTGGACCAATCAGGTATTGGTACTCCACCCATGACACGAGGATATACTAGAGGGGCAGCAAGCAGGACAGCAATAGATCGGTCCAATCCAACCATCCATGTATAGATATACAAATTAACTTTCTCTTTCCACAACTCAAAACGTACAGAGTGGTGTCCAGGCAGGATGATACTTGATTAACTCTCGGATTCGGTACATTGACTGCTCTAATATATAGATCCAGAACGGCATATATAAAATAGATGCGAATAAGTTAGTAAGATAGTACAGCTTAATGAATCTCTCAATCGCACAAAACCCTCATTCTGTCGACTCCGAAATACTTCATAATGGGCCTCGAGGGTAAGAATGCTCGCTCAACGACTGCACATTACCCCCCTCCCCCCTTCTAGTTCATGGCATACAGAGTTACTTATATGATTGTTTAATGCTATTTTGCCACTACCACTATCTACACAATTCTGAGACTGAGATTCAATACTAGCGTAACCTATTATCAAAGCACAATAGATGGTTTATCAGAGATGATCCTACTGACTTACAACGGGATAACTCGCTACATGCTGCCCCTCGATATTCCGTTTAGAGTGATTTAGAGACGCATTATCCAACGAGCTATTCTAAACTGGAGTTTTACACGAAGCTGCAAGCTTGGGAGTTCGCAAGCTTAGGCGAGGATTTGGATTTCGTAGTATCAGAAGTGAGTGAAGAAATCTATCGCTGGCATTATACTAGCGAATCAGAACATTACTCCTCACCGAATCAAATTCATAGCCATTTATCTCCGATCTAAATTCATCATTTAATGATTCCTAGATGACCTACTATACAAAGCCAAACAAGCATACGCACCCATTCATTAGTGCAGTATATTTCACTTGAGTTCTCCAAGATGCTCCCAGTATCCACGCTTGCCACTCAGTTACCTATAAAAGACATCAAGTAGTAAATACAAGCGAGTTATATCAATATCATGATGGAGTCCGATTGGTGATATATCAGTGCATCATTTTCCCACCCACCACTCACCCCTAGACAAACCACCAGAGTTTTAGTTCAACACATACCTCCAAACACCACTATTAACTCCGTCCCAGCAAGCGCACCAAAAACCCACAACTGCATTTTGGTAAAACACACAAAGATCAGGAAATTTCGCATATACATGCATGTGTCAAAAATAGGCATTGAAATATGCGTTCGTCAGTTTAGTAAGTGGTTTCTGTTCGGTGGGCTCCATAAGAAATAGTAGGGGTAACCCACTGTATCCACCACATACCCCAAATATCCAAACACACAACTATCAACGCTCACTTGATAGCGGGCATTCATCTCATCCATCCCATTGCATTCCTCTCGGGCTTTCTAGACACTATGGTACTGATAATGATATGTATATATACATATATACATCCATCCATCCACACATACCCACGCCATCAACCCCACAACTTCCCAAACTCGAGACCAAAAACATAGATACTACTTTCTTCCCCCTCATTCTTCATTCGTCAGTTCTCAATCCGCAGTTCGAAGATCCATGCCTCTCTCTCAGAACACCTCAAGATTATAGGAAATGTCGAGTAGCCACTAGCCACTAGCCAGCCATATATACCTACCTACCCGATGGCAAGTCGTCCTCGGTATATGCGGACGTCCTCGCCATTTCGTTTTTATAGATTGTCTTATGTAGATGATCTATATACAGGGAGAAACTTGAAAGTTAATTCAACATGCTTTTCATCGAAAACAGACTAATCATTTCATATCAATAAAGCTCATGACCCGCTGCGCTTACAACCATTACATATCGATGTATCGAATTTATTGATTTATTTATTATTAAACTATACTTCTCCTCCACAATAAGGTATTACTAATGGTATCAACTCAACTCGTGAACTATTACACTTTGTGCCTCCCAATCCAGCCTCAAACAACCTCCGCTCACCGAGGTAAAGATCCCCCAGATATCAATCACAAAACACGCAACATATCCGTCCATCCATCCGCTCCCAGAAATGCACAATGACATAATTCCCATCCACGCTCAACAATCCCCAAAATTGGATTTTGCTTCCTTAAATGATGAATAAAGATGCATCTCACATCTCGCATCTAGTTCCCCCCATGTAGTGGTGGCCTCGGCCCCACAATTTGTCGTCTACCAGCTCCAATCCCCTGAGCTCCTTTGTTTTGCCCATCACCCCTGGTATAGCCCGTCCACTGATTGACATCCCACTTCCCTCCAATACCTCCGCCAATACCATCAACTCCATCACCGCCTGGGACTTTATTCTTGAGTTCCTTCTGACCCTCTTCCCATTCCTGTTGTCGTTGTCTTTCCATCTCCATTTCCTTCTCCAAAAGAGATTTGGAAGCCCATCCACCAGCTTTGGTTTTGGCTTGTGATTCCACACGGCGACGATCTTCTGCATCGCGTTCGGCATTGCTAGAGAATGTTCCTATTTCGTTTGAATAAGTTGTGGTTGGTCTTGGTGGGGTTGGTGGAGGATTCGAGGAAAGGAAACGGTCGGTATGGTATGTAGCCTTAGAGGTTGGAGATGTGTAGTTTGCTGGATCAGGTAGAGGTCTTGATTCACCGGTGCGTTGGGGTTTAATGGCATTTACCGTTGGTTCGGGCAATGGACGGGGAGGTTTGACTGGCGGTGCTGCATCTTCACTTGTATTGTGTGAGCTCCATTGTTTGCGAAGGTAGTCTCGTTCGTCTTGTCTCCATGTTTCATCGGCGTTCTTTCGCGATGCCAAGCGAGGGCGACTACGAGATCTTGGACGAGATTTTGATGACTCCTCCTTTAGTCGCAATGTTAAGTCATGCTCTTGGACGACTTCTCGATCGCCAGTCTTATGTTTTGAAACCCTCTCTGCTTGATATCGGCGCTCTCGATCCCGAGCTTCTGCTAGTTCGTGTTCCAGCTGCCTAATCCTGTCGGCGTCGGTAGAATCAGTTCTTTGGCTCTTCTTGCTCAAGCCATTCTCAGCTTGATATTGACTGAGGAATTGTCCTTGTAACCGAGTGTCGCTAGTACCCCTCAACCTTCTTCGCTCATCCGCAGCTCTACTTTCTGCCTCGGATTCATCTTGCTTTCTGCGATCTTCTTCAGCTTTCCATCTGCGCTCTTGTTCCTCCCATTCTCGTTTCTCGTTCAATGTTTTTTGTCGCAGCTTTTCGGTTTCTTTGGCAAATCTTCTTTTCTCTTCGATACGAGCCCTCTCTTCCTCAGCCGCAACTCTTCGCTTTTCCTCTTCTTCCGCTTCAAGCTTCAATCGTTTATCCTCTGCCTCTTTTTCCCTTCGCTTCTTCTCCTTCTCAGCAAGACTCGGAACATTCGGACCAGTGTTTGTAATTTGCCTTCTGCCACCAAACGAAACTCCCATATTACCTTGACTCGCTCCTCCCATATATCCATATTGCGCAATATTCCAGGCTGGAGATGTGGCACCCTCGTCGGATCTTTTACTCCAACTACTGACTGAATTAGGTGATGTGGGCGCACCAAATCTGCTAGGACTTCTCCTACCACTATCCGAACCACCAGTTCTTGAAGCCGTCAAAGATGCAGGCTTGTTGCTTGATGATGCAGTGCTAGCGGCTGAAGCGATCCTTTCTCTGTTATTGTACCCAGTTCCAAGATATTGTCCAGTAACCTGCGGGCTTACAACACCGCCCCGAGATTTGGCACCAATAGGATTGGGAAACTTTGAAGGCTCAACTCGATTCGCAGCTCTGCTAAATGCGGCGATACCTTGAAGTACTTGCGCGGGGTCCTTTCCATCATAGAGATCGACCGTAAGAAATCTATCATGAGCAGGTAGACTTAGCGGTGGCTTTTCGCATACGCCGAGAAACAAAGCAATATTCTCTCGTTGTATAAAAGGCATCGTTGCTTTAGGTTTGTATCCACGGACTTTTAGAGGATCAATCAGAGCCGCAAGCCTGTAGGAAGTTAGTAAACCGCGGACTGTTATATGATCAGAAGAGAGGCTTACTTGCAAAGTGCTACACCATCTTTCAGTGCAGCCAGGATATTATAAGTGCCAAATCGTGGATCATCTCCAACATCAGGTAAACTCTCGCCCAGTGACTCTTCGATGAAATTCCTTACTTCGTTCACAGCAGCTGGAGTAACTCGATCACCCCGCTTGCTATTGACATCATTGTCGAGATTTGTTACAGAAGCCATGACTGTCGATTGATATGTAAATCAGTGTTTGGTTTCTGTTCTGTTCTGTTATTAGGATGCGACTCCTTTTCGTTATGAAATTTAATCGCAATCTCAAATCTACAAGCACAATCCAAATTCATAAGGCGTTATTTGCATGTCGGTAAATCATAAAAGGTGGCCGGCACTAAGGATGGGGCAAGGCTGATCCTGGAATGTTGTAGTATAAAATAATTCACATAGAAGTATGTTGGTAGGTAAGACAGCAATGGTTGGAGATGATATAGAAAATTGTTATTAAAGTACAATATATCAATGGCGATATTGAGTATCCAGAGTGAATGATGTTATATGAATGAATGAATGAATGCAATGTACAATGTACGGTGGTATGATGTGATGTATGATGTACAGATGTGCTGCATATTGAAAGTGGGTTTTCACACCATGTCACATGTTTGATCAGATGTACGCATGTGATCTTACTCTAAATCCAGGCTTTGAACAAAGCTATATTATGACATAAAGACTCCAGTCAAAGTGACCTCTGTTCTCGAATGATCAACATTAAAAAAGACTCTCGAGCTCCACATGAAAATGCTCTTTTTGGATATTTACAAAGTGATCAAAAGCTAAAAAAAAAAGGATCATATGATTCATGGATGATAACCTTGGAAGTGTATCTGTATGGAGTATACTCCATATACTCTGTATATAGTTGATTACTAACATCGTGCCAATAAACCCCGACTTGAATGATCCGAGGTTCTTGCATGCTCATATGCGTGTGTATTGTACTGTACTCTGTATGGATCCAGGCATATTTTGTGACCCTGATATATCAGGCAGCTTCCTAATTCTCGTAGTACCTTTCCACTTCCGCTGGTTGACGTTAGAGCTAGAATAGGTACCGCGGTACCTAGCTATAAATTTATACACCGTAGTAATTAAGAAGAATTAAAAAGGATCCCTCATAATCAGATTTCATTGGTCAGCTAAAATTGACCCTACCTAGAATTACAGTACAGTACTAAAAAAGGATCAAAAACTCTCCCATTCAATTGGTCAGCCAGGCTAAATGACTTTATCCGTCCGTACATGACCGATCTTCCGTCGTTCTCATTCCTCGTTCAATCAACCTTTTTTCCCCAAAATGTCTCTGAATTGATCTATTTATCTCAACCAATCAAAACTCTCTCAGGTCCGTAGTCTTGAGCTACATAGTTCAGTTCAATCAGAATACGGTGTATAACCACCAAAAAGACCCACACCGCAAAGGCCCGCTACGGTATATAAGGCAAAAGGCAAAAGACAAGACAAGTCTTCTAATAAGACTGAGGCCTCTAACGGTCTAACCTTCATCTGATCTAGCCTCGAAAAAGGTTGTCGCGCAAACACAAGCTTCACTCTGACAACCCAATTGGAGCTTCCCAAAAAAAAAGTACCCCAAGTTCCTTCCATTCTTACATTTTAAAGATGCCATCCTTTCTCAGCTTTCCTTTCTTTTCCTTTCTCTCTCTTCCCATTTCCCATTTCCCACTACCCTCTCCCAATTAAATAAGTATTCCATCCTTTCCTTCCATCAAGTCCTCTTAATCAACTCTTTACTTTTTATCTCTTCCTCTTCCTCTTCCTCTTCCTCTTCTTCCATCAATACTTTTACTTCCCCAACACAGATCAATACATACTTTCTCCTTCCCATCTCCCATCTTCCACAATACAATTCCATCTATCATCTATCCAAAAACATCAATCAATTGATAAAATAGTTACCCAAGAGTCGCGTCCTCTACTGAAGTATCCATCAAACTCTTTTAACAAACTCTTTAAATTCATTATGGGTTCCTTCTCTCATCAATCCTTCTCTCAAGCTTCACCCGTTCTTGCTATGACTCCGCAACTTCCACCCCAACATTCTTTCAATCGACCGACTTTCACATCACCTTTCGCAAAAGCACCTATGTCATCACCGCCTTCAAGTTCCTGGCTCACGCCAACTTCGGCACCTCAATCAGCTGCAGGTCGCAAACGCTCACGCGACGAGGCTGACTTTGAAGACGAAGAATACTTTTCACAGGCACCTGTTGAGCCAATTGTTGTCGAAAATGAAGAAGAGTGGGAATATGGACCAGGAATGACGCTTATCAAACCAAGCAATCGTTACAACTTAACTGCAGAGAGTCAAACTGGTACCTGGAAGGAAGAGAAGGAAGCTGAGGAAAAGGCAAAAGCAGCATTGCGCGCTGCCAGTCCAGAAAAACCAATCCTACGTTCGGCAAAGAGTCAAAGAATTGATTCAGGCTCCACATCATCAAGGGTCGAAGAGATAAACGTTGCAAATAGTGTTCTCGCAGCTTCCCTTCAAACGGGAGGTACTGGCCCCGTCCAGCCTTCCATTGACGAATACACTAGACATCTAGGAATTGGCTGGTCAAAATTAAGCGCCGATGAAGATATTCAAGCTGCGGTTCGTGGCTGGACCAAATATATTGAGAACCATTTTCCCGTCAATAATGCGATTATTCGATTGCAAAGTAGAGGATTATCCAGCTATCTCGTTGAAGCACAAGAAGGCTACTTTTTATTTGGAGATGATCTCAAGCAAGGAAGACTTGTAAGCACCAGCTTGGAAAAGACTTTTGAAAATCTTCGAGGACCAGTTCCAATGTTTGAAGGAGATATGGTCCTTGAGGCTAGCGAAACACCAAAGGCTAGCAGTCCAATTATCAATGCTATGACAAATGAGCACATTGAAGAAATGATGTCGGATGAAGTTCCTACGACCAGTCTCCCTAATCATGCTGTGGAGATTGAGATGGATATGAGTTAAATGCGATTTACGGCTTTGGGCACCAATGTAAAAAACGAATTGGGTATTCCTAAAGATAACAGGATACGGAGTTTTGCTAGTTTCACTGCATTCGGTTTGCATATGGGATTTCGGAATCAGGGTCATCGATAAAGCTACCTGGCTAGGTCTAGCATACATTTGTAACAGAACAAGGAGGGAGGTAGGTCATGGGTTCGCTGTCTTTGCATACTTTGCAAGACGTATTAACTCCTCGTTGGCACGACTTTAGTGGTGAGTGCTTAACATAAGAGCAAGCTGTCGCACCAAATTTGAATCGATTACAAAGTCTGTTGTATCCCAAAATGCTTCCATTCTTTGAAATGATGCGAACTGATGCGAGTATGTGAATGCAATGTGAATCGTGAATCTGCAAATTCGAAGCCTAAGGTTACTCGTCAAGGTTACCTGTCCAACGAGATGGTGTGACGGAATAACGCTCAGACTGCAACTTTTCTCAAAGCCTTGAGGAAGAAATTTCTCTAAATGGAGCCAGGTAATGGAAAGAAGGTAAATGAGGCATCTCTTGCAAGACCACTTGGTATTGCAATAGCCTGTTAAAGATTCCTAGGTTTGAAGAACAGAGAGAGCGGTGAGAATTAAGTGGGAAAGACGGAATCGATGGGATAATTCGAGGATCGATAGGAGTATGTATGTATGTATGTATGTATGCAGTGTGAAAGTCTACTTACTTACGTGCTTACTTGTGTTGATTATATAGACGGAGCAACTGCCGAGATGGGATGAAAGGAAATGAACAAAATGAGATGAGATGAGATGAGATGGATAGTATGGATACTGATTGTATTTTGTAGTATGTAGAAAAATGACATGGAAGTTATAGGATTTGATATGATGATGATGGGTAAGTGAATAAATACCGTACTAGGTAGGTAGGGTAGGTACGAGTGGGTGATGTACTGTACTGTACTGTACTGTGCGTAGGTATTGGATTCAATGGATAGATACTATAGTCGTAGTCTTCTACGAGTAGAGGAGAGATATTTGGTTTGGTTTGTACAGAGTATAGTGGATGTGCGTGCGCATTCTGATACTATGGTTCATGTTCATTCATGTAGAAGTGACTTGTTCAATGTACGATATACGTCTACATCATAGATACTTTTACTTGGTGATGGTGGAGTCATTTACTCATTTACTCATTCATTCATTCATTCATTCATTCATTCATACATACATACATTAAAAAGACCCGAAATTTTCCCACCCCAATTAAATATGAGATATCTCGATATTTCCAAACCCCCTTCCCCAGAATATGATAACAATAATAATAAAAATCTAGAAAACAGGCTGAGTGATGGTCGGTCGACCGTCTATTGACCAGTTCTTTGCAATTGTGGCTCTGTTTTGGCATCCTGGCACCGTATGGGAGAGATGGGAGAGATGGGAATGTGAGAAGTTTGATTGGATGTGTGCATGGGGAGGATCACCATAGCTTAATAGGACGGGGCTTCGTTAGAGTGACGGCCATGGAGTGCGGATATGGGATGGGGCTACGGATAACACCACACACGCACGCATGCACGAGAGAGGATGTGTGGATGATGGAGGAATGGATTTGGCGATGCATAAATATAGGATTAGGTAGACATAATTTGTTGTGAAGAGGTACAGTACAGATGAGAGTAATGCAAAGAGCGCATCGCAACGAATGGATTTCGGGGAATTTTCGTGGAATTGTCATTTTGAGATGGCTGGGGCGAGCGAGCGAAACTTTCGTTGCGGGTAGGCTGGGCTGGGCGCGCAAGGTGGGCTCCCGGTTGCAGATGAAGGCGAGAAAGAAATGGCGCAAGCAAGTGAACATGGCTCAAGTAGGTTTTTTTCTTCCCTTTCTCTTCATAGGGAGGAATGGAGGTGTATAGAAATGGTTAAGATTGATTGGATGGCGAAAAGTGTTCCTGAAGCTGGGAAACTTGGATGGTCCTGGGAGATGGAATGGTTGTTGATAGATAAAAATTGGATAGATAATAGATTACATAGTACATAGATAATAAGATGCGTTTGATATTGATATGGAAATTTGTGATTTTTCTTGTCGCATTTCTGATTCCTTCATTTTGTTGATTGATTGATTGGTATATACACGCAAAACATTAAAGCAGCTGAAGAAGATATCTTAATCGCGTTTTTCTTGATTGGTGAAGTGAGAAAGAGGAGAAGAACGACTTCATGAGGTTCGGAGTGAACTTTGAGACATTTTTGTAGAAAGCTTGGGACGAGTTCGATAATCATTTGTGAGGGGATTTTCCGGTCTGGAGAAGAATTATATTTCTTGATATTTGAAAGATAAAGCATTGCGCGCTGTGCGTAGCAGATATTTGGATGAGTATATGAGCTTCTTGATCGGTCGGTTCATTTCATCAGCCTTGTGTCAACTTGGTGTAAGGTGAAGTGAAGGAAGGCTAGATAATTCGTTTTGGTACGTTGTTTGTTTGGTCCAAAATCATATGGTTTTTGTTTTTGTTTATGCGATGCGATGCGATGCGATGCGATGCGACAATAATAAGCTGGCGTCATTGGAATGAATTCATAGAACCAAATATATGAATACTAATTGATTGTTTGGATGCTTAGGAAACAAGCAATGGTTTCGCAGGCAGAGCCGACCAATTCGCTGGCTGTTCGAGGTCCTTCGTCGGTTGTTTCGAGAGCGAGTACGTCGAGGCATCATCGACGTCATGGTCGAAGCCATACGGGAGCTTCTTCATACATACCGCAGAATGATTTTCCAGTTTTCACGCATACAGGGGATGTGGAAATTGTTATAAGAGCTGGCGCGAAAACGAATCGATATTTATTACACCGACTTATCCTAACGAATTGTTCGGGGTTCTTTGAGACAAGCACAAGCCAAGAATGGTCGAGAGCTACTGAGCTTGGAGGGACGGGTGGAGGGGAATTAGCTAGGATAGGTGAAGAATCGGGCAGTGACGTGGGAAGAAATGAAGGTGTTCCAAAAAGGAGATGGAGGTATGAATTGGATAGGAATAGTGATGATATACCAATGCTAGTTCAGAAACCGGAATCATCGCTCTCCCCGTTTGGCGCAAACGATACTCGACCACCACCTCCCGTACGAAATAAACCACCTTCATCCAATCCATCGTTCTTTCGCTCCGTCGCAAACTTATCCATCTCCTCACATTCCACTCCAGCGCCTCCGCAAATCACACAAGAAGATCAAGACCTGCTAAACGACTACGATAATCTATTCCGAATCTTTTATAATCACCCTCCACTTCTCGACTCCATCGATATCGCAACCGCATACAGACAATGTAAATCACTTCTCACACTCGCCGATCTTTACGATGCTCTCGCAGTTGTTGGACCGCGTATCGATCATCATCTTCTACAATTTCAAGGTCGTCTCTGGAAACAAATCGCCAAATATCCTTCCTCATATCTCAAACTTGGCTTTCTTTCACAGTCGAAAACGATATTCGGAGAAGCTCTCATACATGTTATAGGCGCTTGGCCAGCTGGGGAACGACATATTAGGAATCAATTACCCGACCAAGTACTGGAGATTATCGAGGATAAAGTAGAGGATTTAAGAGATATGGTGGGGAGTGTTGAAGGGCAGTTATTTCGATTAACTCTATTGACTTCTAGAGGAGAGAGAGTGAACCCGGGTAATGCTTATGCGGATTGGCTTGTGGTTAGCATGTTCAGACAATGGCTTGCAGAGAATACATCACCGCCTCCTGCACCCCCTCAACCAGCCCCTAGATCTCGTCAATCTAGTGGTTCCCATAATACACATCATTCGCGAGCCTCATCTGTAACCATCACTCAACATCAACAGCCTCCTCCATCAACTATATCACAAAATCAACAAATCGGTAGGACATTTAAGTTATTGGGTAATGCATCTAGTAGTGCATATTTAGGACATGAAGACTGTAAGCGGTTTTTGAAGTTAACGCCAGAACATTATAGTAGAGAGGGATTAAGGAGATTCGAGAAAAGGATGGATGAGATGAAGGAGATGGCAAGGAGGGTTGTGGCGCCTTTGATGAGGTGTGGTTTGGAGGGGGAGGGTGTGGCGGTGGGATATTTAACGTGTACGAGGGTGGAGGAGAGGGACTTTGTTTGGTTGTAAGAGGAGGGCGCAAGGAAGTGGGAAACGACGATTTTCACTTCCGCTCCAAAAAAACTTAATACTTCAGGATGCAGCCTAACAGTCAGAGATTCTTGAGTCACGACCTCATCTGCATCATTGCAATTCGATGGATATATCTTATTTGAAACACTCGATTGTGTTGGAACAATCAATCAACTTAATCAGGACAAGCATTTGGTTTAAGAGAGAGAAGACAATGAATGTACGGAACTACGAAACGATATTGGAAAGAGTAACGGGAAAGATGAAGCAAACACAATACACAAATATGAGCAGTACGCACTTCACGATTAATGAGTCGAGACGACGATGGACGAGTGGAGCAGAACCAAGATTGGATGATACGAAACGATGATTTCTCTTTCTCCCTTTTTCAATTTCTTTACCCTTTTTTTATTTTTTTAAAAAAGGCGAGCGAGTGATGGTTTTGGATGGCTTGAAATTGAAACCTTTCTGGCAGGATACCGATACCCTTGGCAATTTTTTCTTCGATTTCATTTGGTTTCCCCTTTTTGAATACCTTATTTTATTTTCCGTTCAAGTTTATGATGATGATTTGGACTGGTGAGGGAAGGAAGGAAGGGAGTGGAGTGGTGTTTTGGCTTGTGTTTTTTTTCTCGATATAGTATGAGAGGATACAATAGCTACGAAGCTGGAGCATGTTTGGATGGGATGCTGGAGTACATAGTGGTTACTTATTTAGTAATGAATGAAAGTTTTTGTTTAGCTATGTTTATGATGATTGTTGAATATTGGAGATAGTTGTGAAAGTGGGAGGGAAGGGAGAGAAATGTTATATAAATCGATGGATACACAATTTGTTACGGATTTCTGGGAATCTATCGAAATCAAGTGAAGGCGATTCCGGAGCTTATGATGGATGGATGCATCGTGTCATTTCTTCATCCTCTAGAGATAATGAAAATAGATGCAGTTGCAGATGCAGATGCAGATGCAGATGGAGAGTAGGTTACAAATCTACTCTCTTCCGAATTCAATGGTGTTCTTCTCACTTAACTGAAATTAAATGAATTCAGAACCACATATCATTGTCATGCATCACCATCATCATCACCATCACCAGTTCCATAGCATCTACATAGGATGAGCGAAGCGCATTCCTATCAGATTTCAATGTGCTGTGCGAGATTCCCACTTCTGCATCCGTTTTCGGTTTGACGAGCGAAATGGCTATAACGGATAACCCGTCCGTACGTATGCTTCATGCAGATTTATGGTAATCCGAAAAGTTTCTGCGCCATTTCGCAATTCTCAAACGAGGGTAGGATAGACAGATGTCTGCTATGAGGGGATATATATATACGCTTCGCCAGCTGCTCCAGGAGCCATTTGAAGTATGGACGACGATATAGGGTTCCTATAGTATTGCTAGCTATGGCTGAGAAACCTCGCAACTCAAATACATCGCGGACTTCGACTTGAAGATCCAAGGTGTGAATGTACGACTCCTTCGAAACGAGCTGGAAGGTATTGAAGGTGATGCGCTCGTATTTTCAATGGAGAGAAATACTCAGAGCTTGGGTATGGGGGTTGAAGAATGGTATGGAGTTATTATCAAACAGTTTGACCTCCTCGTTAGAGGATTGTATGAATAATATACTGAATATTAGTGGTCTTATATTGTATCCCTATCAAGGCAATCAGCATAAGTATTAAAAAAGATACTTTAAAATCGATTATATAGTTATTGAAAAATATACAAAAAGCGCTGAGATAAATGTAGTTGAAGATGGAAACATAAATATCACATTCCATAATACAACTTCTGTAATGACAGTATAAAGTTATACACTCCAGATAAAAGGAGAGATTATATCTATCAAAACAGATTGGATTTCGAATGATTAGATCTTGAACATAGAATCAATACTTTCTTCTTCCACCACTATACCAAATGAATAATAACGTCCTCGGGAAACACACGTGATCAGGACGATTGCAAGCAGCGATGGTGGATAATGGATATAACTGAATAACCAAAAATGATTTTATATTATCTGGAATTCAATTCATTTGAGCTCTTAATAAGTACAATCTTATTTATAGCAAAGATTGTGATTCAGTTTATTACGAGAATGGGTGCAAAAGGGAAGTTCGGGACAATGAGATTTCGCACGTGGGGTTGTGATGAATTCATGTACATGTACCGGTAGATGTTCTCTCATTTTGACTTCTGATCGCTCGTCTTGAGGGATGCGTGTTATATACAATGTATATAATGTTTATAATAATAGGTAGTTATTCTGTTTGACTAGAAGATTGATACGTAGTGGATGCTTGTTTGTATGGGTTATTTTCTATATCCAGATATATTGATATTGAGAGATACACTCTACTGTACTGTATTGTATTTACTGTATTTATACGGATAGAAATATGCTAGTCTCAAGTAAGAGAAAACCTGCAAAAATCTCACCATGATTAAGGCGGTTGGCAGTAATAATTAAGGATTACTCGATACTGGCGAGAATTATATACGGTAGTATATTTATTATATTCCAAGGAAGGCAAGGCAGATGATAGAGATCTACTATGAAGGCTCTGATGAAAAGTATTGAATCTAATGGTTCTTCGGTGGTTAAGACGTTATATCAATGGCAATATATAGGTAGGTAATGGCCATAGTATATCCCATCAAGAGCTACTGTATCGATTACAAGGTGGGATAAGCAAGCATATCAATTGGGAATTGAGAGATCGAACTACCAATTCCAATATATGTATATGAATCTCCCAAGTCGCGACTTTATTTCCTGGCCACAAGTCGATGGTTGTCTAGCTAGTATCATATCTGCGAGATTGATGTTGTAACAAAATTCAAAATCAAATTGAATAACAGATGAAGAATACACTCCTCCTTGCCTTCTCGGAGCATTTTCAGATCAAGAATTGAGAATGCTATGATACGAGTCCTCCATGGCATATTGGGGTGATGATTGTTGCTTTCATGCAGTAGTATATTTAGTACCTGTGTCCCATTTGAAGAGTCCATCATCTCCATGACGTTTCCATCCATCCATCTGGTGCGATGAATTGGTTGTCTGTCTGTTAATTATATCAAATCCACCACGATAGCCATGAATGACGACCGTAAGAACTCCTTTCGATAGATAATATATATACAATTAATTACCAGCAATTATTCAATCACCAAAATCACATCAATCATCAAAAGCATCCAAGTCAACCAAGCAATCATCAATCCAAGTCACATTCACATCTACAATCTCAATCATTCCTAATTTCTTCAAGCCCCAGCTTAAAAGCCAAGTATAACTCAATGAAAAAAGTGTTTTATCCCGAAGGAAGCAATCAAAAATTCCCCCGATGGGGACCCCGAAGGATACCCAACGATTCTCGTCGCCCCGATGTGCAATGGAGGACTCGTATCATAGCATTCTCAATTCTTGATCTGAAAATGCTCCGAGAAGGTAAGTATGATTTTTAAAAGAAAATGGGAGGGAAGGGAAGTTTATATAGAAAAACTGAGATGGATCGTGCGCGCTAAGAAAGAGGCCAGTTGGTGCAAATAGAGCAAACATGGCTTAATTGGGAATAGCGGTGGAATATGTGAGAATGTGAAAGAATGTGGGACTTTGACAATGGGTGTAGTTGGAAAGTTCATGCTTAATTTTGTTAAAGACTTTTGAAAGATCCACAAATATGTGGAGTAGCTTTTTGAGTAGTCTATATTTTGGTTGACCTCGAATGTTAGCGAAAGGGGATTTTTAAGTTTCGTCAATATAGAATTTATCCATAGGGGAATTGAATTGGAAAAGAATGACTTTCTAGATGGGAAAAAAAGAAACAGGTAGAGATGGAGAAAATATGTACGTACCTGCATAGTATGCAACGCGCAACATAACGCACAAATTCATGTTCAACACAATTCAACAACACAATCTCATACATATCAATCAATTGTACTTTACTTCATTTCCTTCACCACTTTTTGATTGTAATGATCGTAAAGACATATGTTTAAGATCAATCAATCAAATTCATATCATCTATCCACTTCACTATTATCATACATCCGTTTGCTTCATTAACACTATTATGGTCATCTTTTTTTCATTCCATTGCGAAAGCTAGCGACGTTGTGTTTTATTTATGGCGGCTTGTCAATCCGATTCAATTTATATCTTCCAGTCTCAAATTTTGTTTGTACTGAAATAAAAATGTCAGTACCAAGGGACATAACAAGGCATTTTATATAAGCACTTGAAGTGGTATATTGCTAGCTACCACACATTGCGGGGCCTGTATAGCATCGGTCGTTTCTTTCCTGATATTATAATCGTCGGATTGTTATAAGAATGGCGATCTTAAACTGTTTGCTCGTATTCTCCTCTCATAAGGTAACACTTTCTCTTCGGTGTACTCTTTACGCTGTTTCTCTACATGCAGATCTAGGCACCATCCTGACTTTGATCTAGTGGTTTCCTTCAGCTCTCGTCTCTTTCACGAATGATACAATTGATGAGGGGGCTCTTCCAATCAAGTCTGCAGAGATACGAGAAGAGAATGCCTACTTTATGGCTAGTTATTCTAGAGTTGATTATTCCCGATCTCTCACTATCATGCCAGAACCACACTCTAAGATGATTCTATGTTTGCCATGGGTACGAAGTGACAGTACATATCCAGAAGAATGATGCAATAAGTCAACAGCTTTGAAGCACAATGTTCCTGTCCAAGGCCAAAGATTGGTGATTTTGAAACCTACTATATCCCTCAAACAACCAAATGTGCTGATTCTTCTATTTCCAGTTCGCAAGTTCACAAATTGTTACCTTCCTAACTACCCCCATATGCCTGATATCACTTTTCAGACCGGAAATATAGTTGGACAATATGCCATCTTTCTCAAGCCTGAGTCTGTCCGCTAGAGTATGCCTGCGTGCCTGGTGGTAACTACCACTATCCTCATTATGGTTATACAATGATCTAATGCAACCAAGCATCAATTGTGGTAAACACAGTACTGATAATAAAATATCCTATTGTCGCCTACCACAGCATTCTCCATAGTTTACGAAGATAGGTTCACTGGTGGTTCTATATTCGTATCAAAAGCTGCAGTTGATGTATGGCAAACATTAGTATGATTTTCTCCAGTCCTGTTTGACTTAATGATTTATAGGTATTTCTTTTCCAGGAGCCTTATGAAGTGGACCACCGTACATGCTACTGACTGGAAATTTCTTTCTGGATGAACAACTGGTCCGCGGCTGGATGTTACGATGTGTCCAAGTACCAGAAAGCAGCAAGACCTAACCGTTCTGGATAGAACTCTTCCCCGTTTCGATCTCAGCAGCCCTAAGGATATTTTGGAGTTTAAGAGAAAAGTATAGCGTCCTAATTTCACAGACGTTATCATCTACTCAATTGACACCCTCAAATGACACCAGATCTACTACACCTTCTGAAGATCCGTGAGGTTCGAAGATGCATTCTAAGGTTGAGCTTATGAACAGGTGGTGAAGAGGAATTTGTGGTCAGACGTGGAGCGTCAGATCATGAAACTATACAAACCAGAGGATCAGTTGAAATCAGAGATGAGAGAGTTAAACAAGATTGGAGCTTTAAAAACTGTCACTGTGAAAAAGTCAGTACAGATGCCACTTAGCTTGGGCATGGGCTTAATCAAACGATGACTGCATTCAGGGAGAGATGTAAGCCAGTATCGAGTGCCGCAGCTCAGGCACATGAGTTCACACCTACTCAGCTGTTTTGAAGCTAAGCCGGGGCGTCACTCTCTCATCTCTGAACTTAACAAGAACATGAAGTCGATTCTAAGACCGGCTGCATTGTTGAAAAGGAAAGACTTTATGAATACTCCACTGCTCGCGAGGAATCAAATCTGGTTCTTAAAGGTTTAAAATGCAATCCAACAAGAGATACCTCACTTAACCGTTTCTTCATTCATTCTAGGGCATCGTTCCAATCTGGATCTCGACTCTGTTATCGTGTGAATTTGTACTCTTGCAGGGGTTTCTGTTCATTATGAAATCTCCAAGCATGTATACTGACCGTTGGTGCGCGAATTTTTCTGGGTGTTTAAGTCCTCCGGCCATGTATCATGTTTCTTACCAGGTGTTTTTGGGACCTGGACTCCCGTGTTCCCAAAATCGTGGGCTTCTTGGAGCTCACAGATTTAGATGCACCAGTCTCGTTAATATTTCCAAGGCCACCTGATGTTTGACCTTTGTGAAAGAATGCAGTGACCTGGAATGTTCTAGCTGGACAACTTTCTTCAAATCGGCAATGAGACGCTTATGACATGATTTCTATTCAACTTTTGAGATCTAAAGAATGGAACATAGGATATTGAGCTTGTGAGGATATAGAGTTATGTATCGAGCAAGAAAAGGTTTCACAATCGAGATAATCAGAGGTGAGTTTACAATGCCTTATCTGTAAGCTTAACGGCAAATCTTACAATCTCAGGAAATTGCAGAACTTACGTCCCTCGAGATAGACAGGGAAGACCTTTCAGTCGTCGAAATCGGAGTCCGGATGTATGAAGAGATATGTTTGAGAGAAAGTATTCTAGGAGATACTGAAGACAACCTTACTTCTGAGGTGACTGTTTTAAAAGGTCTTTGAAAGGAAAGACAGGATCACACGGCACATCATAATACCCAAAATCTCAATGACCAAAGGCGCTTTCAATTTGTTAATTGTGAGTCCTGGATAGATGTAGGGTCATAGAATCTGGTGAACACCACTATTGGGATATAGCTTGTTGTGACGGTGACGAGGGATGCTCAATTGCAATACTTAGATTCAGTTACAACTCCAAGGCTAATTCGCGTTTATTTCTAGTATTCCTGTGCTTTGATTCATTACTGACCTTTTCATTACAGAGGATTTCCAGTTTCTTAGTGCTATTGAGATAACGCCTAAGCCTAAGCCTGAGATTGAGTCAGGTACAAATTCTAAGACACTACATGGTTGGATCGGCGAGCTCCAAGTTCCGAGGAAGTCGATATAGAACACGTTGAAAGAGGATAAGGCAGAGCAATTAGATGAAAATTCTCGTGGCGGAACGACTTCAGAACCACCAACAAATGTATTTGTTCCTCCATCGTTCAAGCAAGAGTTCAGCCACTAAGACCAGCCCAAAAGCTACCCTAGCAGCTCTTGCAGTATCTTCTGGCTCCTCTAATGTCTCATTGTCAATGAGTTTTGCAGACAGGAACATTTAAACTCTAGATGCAACACAAACTGGACAACCGTTTTGTCAATTCCTGCAATATTTACAAACACAAGGAGACGAGCAGCCCGCACAAGCACCTGTGTCATTCCCAGCAGAGATAACTACCGCAGCTCTTCTCATCCTATCAGCATCCACTAGTAGCAGCGGTAGTGTCGCTACAGCTACTCCGGAGCTACCAATTGAGCGCGCGAGAGGAGGGGATCAGAGTTGGGGTCGGAAGAGACGCCACAAGGCCAGGGGTAAAGTCACTATTGATCTTTCGGAAGACAATCCTGATGATTATGTTGTGATTGATCTCGATTAGGATTGAGGTTGAAGAAAAGTCTTTGGAATCATTGAGTACCAAATAACAATTTGCCTCATTTAGGTTGGTGCTTCTGAGCCGTGTTTTTCAACACCAATTAATCATTTCAATGCTATTATTAAGTCGAGGGATTGTTATGGGCGTTTGACAGAATTCGGAGGTAGTTTATGGAACACATTCTTAGATAATATCGTCATGTTCCTGAGATGTTTACTCGAGGAAAAGACAAAGTCTGCTAGGTGTATCATAGCAAGCCAATACTCCTGTCAAACTTAGATTTCAAAGGTATGTCAAAGCATCTCACAAATCCAAAATCGTATCATTTTCCTAGAAGACCTGTGGCCCAAACTTGATGAACGTACAGTTATCTCGAGTCTTTCCGCTGCTCAAGTGAAGATATCATCTCAAATCTTCGACTGTGGAGGAGCGACGACAATTCACTCCTATTCTCGTGATAGGCTTCGGTAACTTTCCCAACAATTGCAGTCTAGCTCAGTTACCACGTTGGTTGCCCCGCTCTTAGCTGAAGTTTGAAGATACGAATACAACTTGAAGTCCTACTATCTAATCTCGCTCCCTCTCTTTGAAACCTTTTAAAACTTATCAAGAGTACCCAGCATTTTTAGTCTGTACGCGCCATTGCGAGCACGTCGTATCCTCTCTACATTGTTGACGCTACATTTTGATACTTGAAAAGCTACTCTTCATACTGCCCCTGAACTTTCATTTGCTGGAATTTCCATTGAACTACTGCTCTTAAATCGTCGGTTGCAAGAATTGTTGATAAGAGTTGGGTGTAGCCTGCATTTTCAAGACTGTTTGATCTCCATTTCGTCTCCAAGGAAGAAGAAAGTTTTACACATATTCTCACTTTCAATGCTAATCTTTCATCTTTGAAATCACCATTTTTAAGGCTTTTTCTTGACCTACTCATCAGCTTCATATCCTTTTTACTTCATTGTTGCCTACTTTATCATGCCTAGGCGCAAGGATTCCCTCGACCCCGACCTTCCAATGGGAGTTCACGCTCCGCCTGTCCCCGGAATCACAGCACAAATAATCTCTCAAAACAAAGAAGCTTTCCCAAGCTATCCTTCTCCTGATAAAGAGGCTATCGTTGAGGGGGATGAACTGTCTGAATACTTCAGTACTCGCACCATCAAAACCTATATTGCCGTCACTAATAACACACCATTTTCAATCCACCTTCGGGTTGATAGACCTTATATCAAGGAAATGGACTGCTCGAAATTGCAGTTCCAGATTTTTATTGATGGAAAGTTTGTGTGGGATGCTTGGTGCCATAGGCCTCGATATTTAGAAAATGGGAGTGTATGGGAGGAGATTATTGGGGGGCTGAAACTGGGAAAGGGACAAAGTTGTGAGATTAGAGACTTCAAGTTCATGGGACTAAAGATTAGTAAGTTGTCCAAATATCCAACTCAGAGTGTTCAAGAGTCCGGACTGCAGTTCGGACTAATGGAAACACTGACCCAGATTGCTTGTCTGATCTGCAGTCCTGCACATGACGTTTGTTTACCAGACTCGTGGGGAACAAAACACCTACGATGAAGGAAGATAAGAAGCTTATGAAGAACTGATGAAACTCTATAGATGAGGAAAGTATGTCTTATACGGCTGTTCAGCGTATCAGAGAATCAATGGCAAAGATTGGCAAGATTGAAATCAAGGTATACAGAACCATGTATGGAAAACAGGGTGGCGATGTCAAAAACAGCAAGAAGGGATTCTTGACCAAGAATAACAGAGAGGTTCCAGAGAAAGCATTGAAGGGTGAGGCAAAGAGCCATGGTACTGCGTAAGTATACATTTGTTTTCGTTATTAGAAACGCCCACAACTCACAAACTGATGTCCAAACAGGTTGGAAGAAGGGCAAAAAACAAGTCGAGGAGCTGTGTGGCGAGACGCCAACAAACATGGTCAAATTCCAATCATCATTTTTCAATTTCTTTATCGCTCAAAAGGTCTGTGTTATCCAAACTGACGAGGAAGAATCTACCGCTAATCTGAGCACACTTGATACAGAAGCACTGAAATCTATGCACATCATTGAACACACTCCTGCTTCATCTCGCTCCAGCTCGCCGGGAATCGAACACCAGAATCGTGGTGGCTTATCAGCTGCCCAAGCAAAGCAAGTCGAGGATTTACTTAGATCGTTCAGAAAACCCGCAAGCGCAGGCGGTGGATCAAGTAGTCGAAAGACAATAAAGATAGAAGGTAAACTGGGCAAAGGAAAGAGAATCAAGAGAGAAGAGGAGTCCGAACCCAGCGAAAGAGCTCAAAAGCGACGTAGAGTTGAAAAAGGCAAAGGGAAAGTAGTTACAATCGATTTGACAACAGGAAATAGCAGCGACGGCGAGAAGGCTGACAACAGCGAAAGAGCCACAAAGCGGCGCAGAGCTGCAAAGGGCAAGGGAAAGGCACTTACGATCGATTTGACAGCAGACAGGAGCGACGAAAGTGAGGATAGATATGGAGAGTCGAATACTGTTAGTGACAACGAGGAACCGGAGGCTGCCAAATTGGATGAGGGTGGGGATGGTCATGATGATGAAGACGATGGTTCGTTTCTTCACAATAATGGTTCACGAAGCAAGCTGTCAGTGCCGAGGGGCAAGAATGAGCATATTTACACTTTTGAGGAGTTGAAATGAAGGAATATTCGAATATTGGACATTTGGTAGATGCGAGGAGAGGTAGACATTGACATATTGGGCCAGGAGGGACGGAAGCGCGTATTTTTAAGCCGAAAATTTATTTTAACTGCATTACAGTTTCTCGGGAGATAAAGCGATATCATCTTGGAAGGGACACTGCGCAAGAAGAGTTAATGGTAGGTAGTCTGTGATGGGCGTGAGCTATTGCAGGTAGAATGAACTCATGATACTTATCGGGCTTTTTGAGCTGGTATCTTGGAGATGGAGGGCTCGTGAGGTTAATCCATTGGTGGTCTTGAGAAGCTCAATGCGCATAACAGTTTTTAGATCTTGAATAGAATTTATCAATAGCATCACTTCCGTATCAAGTAAGTTTGCATTCTTTGATAAAATTTGAGCTGGAAATCTTCATGGCATAAGGTAAAAAGCGACAATGAGGTCACGTGGGGTGTATCTGGCTTGAATTGTTCCAAGTTTAGCGTGGATTTTCCTTGGAAGCGAGAGCGCTCGGGTCTTCTCACCACAAAAATATCTGATGACGTTGGAGCTCGGAGCTACAGGATACATTAGCCACTATTGTAACAAATAGCTTGTTGACTTTTCATCAATACTTCCATCCTCATCAATACAACACAACTTTCTTCTAATTCACCACTCCAAAAGATTATCTATATTACTGTGAGTTTGCCTACTTTGAACCTGCCTCATAATGGGAACTACGAGATAAATGCTTCAAGTTCAATACGTTACGAATGCACTACGTGTAATCCTTTCAAATGTTTACTGATATTTACATTGTAATAGGCCACGAATCAACAACCAAGCACTTAATTTGGAGGAATCAATACAGCAAAGATGACACTCTATTACAGTCTTGTATGTTACCACATTTCGCCATTTGACGATAAACTTCACGAACCCCTCAGCCCAATAAGCTGTTCCGCATCTCCCGCAAAGTCAATAAAGCATATGCTGACGATAATTTGTACAGGTCTTTGTGCTGCTTGTAGCAGAGATGGCACTTTTCATGCTTCTCATCGTTCCTCTTCCTTTCACCATCCGCAGAAAGATGTTTACTTTCATGTACGTGGTTCCCCATTATTTTCTTCCGCCTGCAGCTACTAATACCCCACTAGAAGCGAAAGTCGACTGGTAGCAAAATTACAATACGGGATGAAGATTACGTTTATCTTCATTCTAATTCTCTTCCTCGATAGTGTAAACAGAGTATATCGGGTCCAAGTCGAATTGGCAGAGGCCAATAAAAGTCAAGCCGGGTATGTTTTCCTCCCCACTTTGTCCGCCAGACAAAACCTAATGAATAGCAGTAACCCTGTCCTTGGCCATGAACGTATGGAAGTACAAGCCCGTAAATTCTATTCTCAACGTAACATGTACCTCTGCGGTTTCACACTTTTCCTCTCCTTGATCCTCAACCGTACCTACACCATGATCCTCGAAGTTCTCCGCTTAGAAGAAAAGGTTAACCGTTACGAGGGTACTGGAAAGACCGGCGGAAAGGACTCTGATAAGTTGGATCGTGCCGGAAATGCTGGAGAGATTGGCAAGCTTAAGAACTTGTTGGCCCAAAAGGAGAGAGATATCGAGACTCTCAAGGAACAATCGGCCAGAAACAAGCAGTTCTCTGATGACATTCTTGACAAGGCTCAAGCTGTTGAACCATCTGCTGGTACCAGAAAGGAGAAATAAATTGGTTCCTTAATTTGCTGAACGCTTTGGCGAACTGCATGAAGGAATCAATACTAGGAATTCAATGAACGGGAATGGATGAATATGGTGGTGTCGAAGTGGACGATTCGGGGACGGAGCAAAGCAGGGATTGAGAGTGAAGCGTTTCTTTTTTATGGTTTATGGTGGGAAAAGTTAGCTTTCATGAGTTCTGGTGGCATACTAATGCGAAAGGAAAATACGAATTTGATACGAATTAACTGACGATTGCTGAATATGATGTGTGCAAGGATCTAACTTTATAAGCTTGGCCAGAGAAACAGACTCGGATGCTAAATTCTTTACATATGCCCAAACATCTCCATCCCAAATTTCCCGTTCCAGGTGCTCTGGAAGTATTGCTTTGACTTATGACTTGTTCACTGGCGTCCTTAAGATGTCTGGCTCCGCCAAGGATCACGTCTAGGCGGTCTGTTTGGAATCAGGCTCTCAATAATATTAACATAACTGCAATTAAATCTGAGATTTTTATATACAATTTCGTTGATTCGTGACTAATTAGATGAATATTCAATCTACATACATAAAGTCACTCTCCTACTGATTGCTGCTTATTCTACTTTATGCTTCCTGCATTGCCCACCCATATATGATTTTGTGTCTTCCCCCAAACAATGTAACATAACGGCTGATAATAGTGTGCAAATTGAGAAGTTTTTTTTAAAAAAAACATCTTTACTCCCACATGACCCTCATATAAATTGACTATCCTTCTGCCTCAATCTCATAGCTGTTTGATTTATGCTTGGGCTGGAATTTGAAGCCTTCGTGTGCGGGACCGAGGAACATCTCACTGGTTATTTGGTCAGTATCATCATCGTAAGGAAACAAGGATATGATGAGCGAAATAGAACATACCTAATCTTCATCCAGTCCATATAATTATCACTAGCCAACAAGGTTTCCAAATCATTTCGGCCCCTATAAGCCGGTGGACGATCTTGCAAACTAGGTGGTAAATGTTCCAAGATACCCGCGGGAACATATCGATGAGCAAAACTCAACCATTCCAACAAGAATCGTCTAGTTTGACCAACTCCAATCTCATCCGATCCCCAGGCCTCGAGTCCGTAGCGTGCAAATTTTTCTACGTATTGTAGACGTTCTGAGGCGGATTTGTCGAGGACTTGTCCCTTTTCGATTTCTTCAAAAAGCCACGGCTTGATAAGTGCACCACGCGCTACCATGACGGAGTCAACACCTGCGTTTTGGATATGGTCGAGGTAATCAATGTGAGAATAACAATCACCGTTGCCGATAAAATGTAATTTTCCATCAGGGGCATTCGGTAATGTACGGGCATCTGGCTCCTTGACTGTGTCTGTCAAAACATCCTTCTTTTGATTGTATGACTTGACGAGAGCTGCACATTCTGCGATGTAGCTCCAGTCGGCACTCTTGGTATATCTTTGCTGTCTACTACGACCGTGAAGGGTAATGGCAGCGCAACCAGGAGCACCAAGTCTCTCGCGTGATTCAACACCTCCAAATGCTAAACGTTCAATGGTCTTAAACGCAGTAGGCTTTCCGGTCATGATACCCATTCGGATTTTGGCTGTGATAGGGACTTCTCCCGAAACCGCATTCATACCTCGGATCATTTTCTCTAGTTTTGATGGTGCATCAAGTAATGCTGAACCAGCTCCTTGTCGATAGACAAGTTCAATAGGACATCCACAGTTTAAATCAATTACTCGCAAATGCGGCACGAACCGACTTAGAATTTCAGCAGCTTTAATTGCCATGAATGGTTTGCTAGCCGAAATCTGGGCACCAAACTTCAAGTCTTTGGAATTATCATACTTTTGAACAATGGAACTCCTGTCTGGATTGACTCGTGGTGCTGCGATTTCGCTCTTGTGTGCCTTCATCAATGCCCATTCTGATTTTTGACCTTGAAGCAAAGGTATCGACATTGCCATTTCCGAGTAAGTAAGTTGTGCACCAAGTTCCACACAGAGCCGACGAAATGGGAGATTTCCTTGAGTAGTGAGCGGAGCAAGAACAGGTGTTTCGGGTCCAAAGTAGATTCGTCGCTTCTCAGATGGGAGAAATGGAGGTTCCACATATCGCGCTCGATTCTCTTGCTTTTCTTCCTCGGTCTGATCCTTTTTCTGGTCCTTTCTTAGGTTGCTTTGTCTGTTAACTTCCTCCGAATTCTGATCTAACCATGTTGTGTAGAGATCGGATTTTTCCATAGGGGTGTTCTTTTTAGCCAGGTCAATCTTAACTTTAGTGCTGATCACGTTCACGACACTCCCAAAAGCTTCTTCATACCCAAGTGCCGTGCCATCCATGCGATCCAAATCATCTATGAGGACCAACTCCATTCTACCATCCTCTCTTTGAATCTCTTTCGAATGACTTCCCACAAAACGACACTTCCAACCAGCCAAACATGTTCCATTGTCTTCCCAAACTGGACACTTTGAATTGAATGTAGTCAAATCCGCTCTCCTTCCTTCGGCCAAATATTTCCTAAGATTATGTTCGCACTTGCAGTTATCTCCATAACTGCATTCCTTGGGCGAGAATTCTGGCGAATTCGATATGCTATTGCAAAGTTTTAACTTGTCACCCCAAGAACCAAATTGTCGATCCTTATTCTGGCCCTTTGCCTTCTTTTTTTTCTTGCCTCCGTTGTCCCGGTCATCCCCGCGAGGTTTTCCTTCTGCAGCATCGTCGTTTTCTGCAGGGTTGCGACCATCACTGGCCAATCGACTTCCGGCTGGTTGAATTAAGTACCTAGGAACGCTTTTAGTGACAGCTAGATGAGAAGCACAAATTGGGTTATCGGGTCTCAAATGTTTATGAATACGTATGATTGACTTACTCGGCCTTGACAGGAGCGATGCCTCTGATTCTGTCACGAGAATCTGTCGTAGTAGGTTTGTGATTTTGCTCTTCAGTTCTGACTCTTTTTGCAGATGGCTCTCCCTTGTCTACAGAATCCCCGTTTGCGCCATGTCTCTCCACTTTCTCTGCCTTTGTGACTGCTGAATCCTCTGGAAAAATTGGTTGTGGTGGGTGTGCTTCCTCTACTTGTTCACCATCTAATGGTCGTTTTAAGGACTGAGAGGGGTCCACTGGATTGGGGATTTCGTCGGCCATAATAACTTTCAGTTCTTTAGAAGCTGCTTGAACTGCCGGTGGTTTCTTTCAATCAATCCCTCGAGATTATATTGATATGGGATGGAATTGGGATTTTGATATTGAAAAACTTGCAATTCGCCTTGTCAAAGAATGCCAATCGAGTCGATAAAAAAATTGAGGGGAGCTTTATCTTAGCGCCTTTTCGAGATCTACAAATATGTACTGATTATAAGAGTATTACAGCCACAGGAGTGTGGCTTAACGTCTGAAACGTATTCAAGAAGTGGCTGTAGTATGTATGGGCTAGCTGGGCTCATTATTCTGAAACATAACTTTGTTTCTGGATCCAGTCGTTGTCCCCGTATCCTCTCCCTCCCCACAGTTCAATCAGTCCTTCATATGAATTCAATCTTTTGACTCGAGGATATGTTATAAGATTCCATTGATATCACTCATTGTCTTTTGCTGGGCAGAAGAGATAATCTCCATCTTCTTATACAGATCAGATCAGATCAGATCAGATGGCTCTTCAGCCGTGGCTATAACTAATATTGCACTTTGTTCATTCTCAAACTTTATTCAGTCAATCATTTTGTTCTATTCTGATATGCATAAACATCTAACATACCCCCACTGCCAGTGAAGGACAGCTAATGAATCAGGGGAGAATAAACTCCATCTTTCCTGCGACATTCGAGACGTTTACTGCATATTAAACTTACTGTACTTAAAATCCAACCGCAAAAATAACCAGCCACGACTACATCCCTTCAAATCTTAGTTTTACTTCCCACTCGTCTCATTTGCAAAACAATGAAAATCTCATTTTATTGTCCAAGTAAAACAGAGCGCATTTACAATGGCTGATTCTCCCCAGGACAAGACTCGTCCTCCTGTAAAAACGAAACTCGTACGTTCGCAGAAAATCATTCAATTATCTCCAACAGACCCAAGACCTCAAGATATCCCCGAAGATTCCGAACCACCACCACTACCTCCTCGAGAGAATGCGCCTCCTCCTCGCAGTCATACCCCGGGACATCTATCAACTAAGAGTCAAGATAGGCGGAAGCAGAAATCTGATCTATCGTTGCGCCAGAGATCACAGTCATTATCGCAAAAGGAATCCTCAGCTTCATCTATCAAATCAACAAACGCGAAACCACCCGCGCTACACCATGCTAACAGTACATCCAATGCCCCGGAGAAACTCATGTCACCATCCGACAATGGTAACCCAGTACCGCAGCTTCCCAAAGATGATGCCCATAAACCCATTAATCTTCGTTCCACGTCTGCCATAACACCGAAGGGGCCTTCCTCTGCAAATACATCTTCTCCTGTACCGCCCGCACTGCATCCGCCTCGTGGGCTTTCTATTCCATATCCTTCATTGCCAGATCCTAAACTGGCACCTAATGTTCTTCCTGCGCCAGCATCAGGAATGTACTGGTCTCGCGCCCCTGTCTCGGGTTCGTCTCATACGTCTCTACGGGCACATACATCCACACTTATTGGTTCCAATATCTACGTTTTTGGCGGATGTGATGCACGTTCATGTTTCAATGAACTCTATGTCTTAGACGCCGATGCTTTTTACTGGTCTACACCTTTTGTCTGCGGAGATATACCTGCTCCTTTACGAGCAATGACGTGCACAGCTGTGGGAAAGAAGCTGATAGTATTTGGTGGTGGGGATGGACCTGCATACTATAACGACGTATATGTACTTGACACATTAAATTTTCGATGGTCAAAACCGCGAATATCTGGCGAAAAGATACCAAGCAAACGAAGAGCTCACACGGCATGTTTATATAAGAATGGAATATATGTTTTTGGTGGAGGAGATGGGGTGCGGGCATTGAACGATGTGTGGAGGTTAGACGTTGCGGATACGAACAAAATGTCTTGGAATCTCGTTTCTGCTCCGACGCCATCATCTGTCGACGACAGAACTAAGCCGAAAGCTCGCGGGTATCATACGGCAAATATCGTTGGATCCAAGCTTATTATATTTGGTGGATCAGATGGTGGGGAATGTTTCCGAGATGTATGGGTATTCGATATTGAGACATCGACTTTTTCTTCCGTCAATATTTCACTTTCATATCCGCGATTGAGCCATACTGCTACTATTGTAGGGAGCTATCTGTTCGTAATAGGTGGTCATGATGGTGTTGAATACTCAAATGAAGTACTCCTCCTAAATCTTGTTACAATGGCTTGGGACAAGAGGAAAGTCTACGGAGAGCCCATCAAAGCTCGTGGTTACCATGGGACAGTACTTCATGATAGCAGACTCATGGTAATAGGAGGATTTGACGGGGGAGATGTGTTCGGAGATGTATGGTTGTTAGAGCTGGCCGTGCATGCATATTATAGTCAAATTAGTCATTTTAGCATCGATGTTTAGCGATAGAGTTGAAAAGGGGAAGCGGAAAGGAAAAGGTGTTTGTGGTCTGGTCTCTATCTTGCGAGCGTACGAACGATGTCATGAAACATGTATGATTAGTATAATACCATGGTTATCGACTGTTACTTTCTCTCTTTCGAAAATGTCAAATGGTATTAATTTATACTTTAGCTTGCCCAGCATCGGACTTTCAAGTGGACAATTTTCTTGAATCCTTAGCTCTTCTCAGAATAATGAATCTTGCGCAATATATCTCGAGTTACACGCAAGCCAATCCGTTCAGAGTCTTATAGGCAATTTTAAATGGTGATATTTTACTGGAGGAGCAAGCATGCGGTTCGCCATAATCCGGCCAAATCAAAGGCTTCAGAACATACATGTAATCCGAGTCTATTGCCTTTATCATATTTCTGCATATCTCATTCCGCACATCTGTATCACAAAGACGGTTTTGTATAACACAACATACATATCTGTCCATTTCTTTCAATGTCTCCAATTGATGCATTGCTTGCTGAAAGCATATAAAGCCCAAAATGAGAATTCGAGAGACGAAATAAAAGATGATGTACCGCGCTTCGAGAAGACGGGTGAAGTAAAAATCAGCACTTATGGGGCAAAATCGATCACGAAATTATTTGCAACCCAAGCCCGCAGGTATTGTCTGAGCCTTTGGAAGTAGCCAGAGTTAATATAAATAACCACTTGATTGAAGACGTTCATCGGGTCGGGATAAACGGACGGTTGGAAAGGAAGTTCCATGTTTCTACGCTAGTATATCCATGAATAGCGTTCAAGGTTTCATTGCTAAACAGTCCTCAGCCTGGGACTTGCTAAGCCCATTGAAGATACTATAGGGGTTGTGTGCGATGTGAAATATATGTATCTTGACCGATTTAGATCCGTTGAACCTCGAAAATCCTTCAAATTGAGTTATCGATCCGAGGGTGCAATCTCTTCCATGACTCTTCCATGGCTAATTTATTCTTAAGATATCGTAGAATCTCTGAAGGTCCTTCTTATTGTCCGCTGGACAATACAGCAATCAGGGGGAGTCTATGTTCAAGCTTGAAGAGATGGCGAAGATGTGGTTGAAGATATGGCCGGATCCTCCATCTTTGTTATCAAGCGAGAACGCAATTCAGTCTTGCTCGGGTTCTCATCTGGCAAAATTTCTCGTGTAACTTTTGACATATCATTCACATTTCTGCATCTTTCAGGATTCACATTCCCGGAAGGAAGTAAAGGGGTTTGATGGAAAATAACATAGACTCACTCCATGCATCAAATCCGGCGCGGATTTTGGGAATTTCCTGATTTTTCTCGCAAAGCAATGAACATTGCCAGGTATCATAACATAGGCGAGATGAGATACATGTATGTTTTCTTGTATATATGCTCATCTTCATCGAAAACACCCTTTCGATAGACAAAAATTGTGATTTCTTGCTAGGGAAGGTATTCAAAGAGACTATATCTAGAAGAAGACGAAATGAAGCTCTTCATATCCAGTAGTTATAACTTATTAGAACAGAGATAAAATCACCTCCCCAAATCCCCAATAGTTCCTTCGCTTGTTAAATCATCTCAGACATTATTGACAGCTTTTCAAATATTCACAGCCGAAAAAATAACCAAAATCTCTCGGATTTAGATAGATAATACCTCTCTAATCAATCACTCACTTCAGAGTCTTGAAACTTACCCCCTTCCCCCCCAAAGAACCGGAAGAACAAAACCTTTGCAACACCCCATCCAATCACCCCTTTCGTTGACCAACCCCTACCTCAACACCCTGGAGGTCCCCCCGTCATCCCCATCCCCGGGTTTCCCATTATCGCCGCATTATTCATCTGCATAACATTCAGATTATTCAAATTCATACTATTAATATTATTAACATTATTAATACCATTGATCGTATTCAAATGATTCTGATGTCCAAGGAGTGAATTCTGGGTATTTAAATTTGCAGCTCCCGCCGCATTCCGTGCCGTCGCGGTTCTCAGCGTGCTATAGCGACTCCAAAGCGGTTCGTCGAGCTGCGAAAATGGCATACCGGCTGGCGAATGCACTTGAGCCGTGGGATGAATATCGTACCAATTTCCGGTTTTCTTCTGTATCGCACGCCATTGTTTCATGAGAGAGATGATTTGCTCGGCTGTGGGAGGATTTGGTCGGTGGTAATATCGGTTGTTTTCGTGCTGGTTTGAGAAGACCGAATTGGTCGAAGGATTGGGAAATGGTGGCTATTACGGTGAGGTTTTGTGTTTGGGTTTCGTGGCTACTCAATAAGATGTCTAAGATTTCTTCGGCATCATCAAATGTCAATTTTAAACCTCGAAACAGCATTGCTACAAGCACTACCCCATCATCAGTACTTTTACTACCGCTTCTTGCAATCTTTGGAAGTTTCAACATGCAGATTTTGACAAATAAAGTTTGAGCAGTATCATTATAATTCGGTGTGATTGGAGGACCTTTCGACGGGTCTTCGAGTGCCAATAACCCAAAAACATGATCCAATATATTCTGACATTCCGTGTATTGATAATTGAATGCAAGCTCAAAGATATCGGCACCCGCGAAGTAAGGTGTTCCCTTCCCAAACTACCCATGACGCTTCTGGTTCCTTTTCCAGAAACACAGCAGAAACGACCCAGGAATACCCTCCAAGCCCCCCTTATTCTTCCGTATCATACGCGAGAAATAATCCTGTAGAGGCTTATCAAAGATCAAATTCCCATCCATGTGATCCGGGCCGCAAAAAATAACAACCGAACGCGCTAGAAGAAATTCCTGTACAATCCAGGTCCGATTCCAATATGAACGTGAGAGCAGAGCCGTCCACGCAGCGATCCGTGGATCGGGGCTCGATCTGATGCGGCGAGTGGTGCGTCTCCCGGCTCGGATAAAATGGAGAGGGAGGATCACGGGAATCAAGCAAGGTAATACACGGAGCCCGCTCGGCATAGTTTCCACGTAGTCGCCAAAGCTGGTCCCGAATATCATCTCGCTGTTGGGATCATGCTCGCCGAGCCAAACGAGCACTCGTTTCGCACGCCTGTATATCTCACTCATCATTCCGACTTGATGACTCTTTTCTTCGCCATCTAATTGGTTGATAAAAATTGCATCTGCGTAAATCACTTGGGAACTTTGACTCGATGCCCGAAGTCTTTGGAGGAATTGGCAAAGATTGCGGCGGATTGTGAAGGGTTTGTTGTCGACGTGAATTTGAGGATCTTTAGGTGATTCGGGACCCCATTCATATGATAGAGCATCGAATCTTGGTTTCTCCCCAAGATCAACATGTCGTAATGTCGTTTTGATTGGCGTCGACCCCGCGCCAGGGAAAAGTGTGATGAGTCGAAATTGTTTGGAGGTAAGGGGTTGATATGAAAACTCGGACATCGTTTACCGTTCGTCTTTGTCGAGTCTAGAATTATGTTTAGTCCAGCAGATTTTGAGTCTAGAGTAATGGAATGGTCGAGAATACCCATATCCTTTTATGGGATTCTCTATGGCAAATTCAAGGTACAAAGCAATTAGTCCTTACATCCTACCAGGTAGGAAAGTAGGTGCAATATCAAATCATGTTACGCACAGCATCCAGCCTCATCTCACATTTATCGCTCTTTGGTGGATGAATGGAACTCTTAATGAAGAAGTTTCAGCCCCATATTAACCGAAGTTGGGGGCTGCAACTCTCCAATGAGGTTAAAGTTACATCCTACAGGCACGTTAGGGGATTTAAATCTGCCTTATATAACCTTATACAAATCCTTAAACAAGATATCAACCAAATAGAACATTCATATCATCCACCAGTGGGTGCACAGACTCGTGGGACAGTCTGTAAGTGAAGCACAATTTCTGTCACGGCGCCAACTACATGTTCTATAGTTGCCTTCATACTTTAGGTACAGACTACTAGTGTATTCTATTTCCTATAAGTAGGACCTTTCTCTTTTATAACCTTCTACCCTTATAGTATAATATAAATCTTTACCTATATCCTAATAATTTGTATTATCAATAAGAAAGTTATTACAATTTTATTTTAATTAATTCTATCGAAGTTGTATATTGATTATACCAATTATACCTACTATTAACTAATTATATACTCTTGCTATCACTACTTAGAAATTTTGTTTAATTGTTTCGATTTCGAGAGTGTTCTAAATATAGCTATACTTATACTAATACCTGTATCTAATCTAGTATCTAATCTAATTCTGTATTACTCTTTTTTGAATTATATTATTAATTCTACTAAAATCGATATTATTAACTTTATCAATTTGTTCAACAATCCAACCACTACTTACTTCGCTATTGTACAAGCTGTATTTTCATTGATCGAATCGATTACCAATTCTTTACAATTCCAAATTGCCTAGCTTAAAGATATAAATGATATATTGAAGATTACTGTTTATAATATCTCTTAAACCCTGTCCTGTTGAAAGTATCTTACTACTTTTGAAAAGTTCAATAATGATAAGTAGGATATTACAAAACACTAAAATCAATATACCGCTTTCTATAATATAATCAATTGTTATTTGATTGTAGACTATAAAAATAAAACAGAATTCCAAAAGATTATATTCCTTATCAATTTATTCTTTAGCCTTATATATACAAATAATCAAATCTATTTCGATATAATCATTAATAACCTGTATAATATCAATCTTTGGCTAATTGGATAGTATATTTGTTACGACGGTAACAGAATCGTCACGTGATGAGTGTCACGTGATGGAGTTT
>JBBMOJ010000159.1:0-84022 GCA_038090695.1 Sclerotinia spermophila | reverse complement strand
CGAGAGATCTCTAGACACTTCCACGTGACCCTAGAGGCAGCTCCCGTAACACCTCACCAAAATCTAATACTATCAACAAACTCAACAACTTTAAAATTATATTAATAAATTAGCTTAAATAATTTATTAGATTTAATTCTTTTTAATAGATATTTCGATCTTGAAATTTATTTCAAATTTTAAAATAGTTTTATAAATCTTCAATATTAAAAATTGTATTATATATCTTAAATAAAACTGTTTTACATATTATTATTAATATATATTATATTCTTTACTTAATTCTATCATATATCAAAATTTATAATTATTATATAATTCATTTGTTTTATTAATGAATTTCGAAAAAGTTAAGTTGATTAGGATTTTTATATCAACTAATATGTGTGTGCCACTTTTTTTGTCACCCACGTGGCAGTCTATGAGAGGTCTACTCGGTAAAGACAATTAAATTAGCTTAGATCACGTGCCTTCGCGCGAAACGCGCTTCTATAATCTCTATCTTGTTAACGCGTTCCGAAATCTTCAGTCGTGAACTTTGCAAACCCAAACAACTACATCAATCGCAAGCAATGATGCCTCCACGAAGATCTGCTCGAAATGCTAATACTACAATGGCAGATATTCAAACGACTGACGCCGCGAATACTGCAACGAAGAAAGGTGGAAAAGATATTAAATCTGAGAGCACCGAGGTTTCAAAGCTAGCTGTAAATATTATCCGAAACAAAGTGAAAGAAGAGAACGCAGGCGAGAACGGAGAGAAGAAAAAAGCTATCGATCTCCCGAAACCAGTCGAGAAAGTTACAAACGAAATCAGTGTGAAGGAGGAGGCTGTGGTGGTCATAAAAAAGAAAGCAACCGTGAAACGCAAACTAAAGGAAGAGGAGGACGAAGACCAAGAGGACAAGGAAGAGAAAAAGGTTACGAAGAAAAGGAAAACAAAAGAAGAGAAAGAAGCGGAAACTATGCCGTTGGCAGAACGTACATTGGTTTCGACCCTAAAAAAGGCTGTACATATTGGCGCTCATGTTAGTAGTGCAGGAGGTAAGTGTAGCCCTCTTCATGGTGCAAAGAGGTTTTGTCTGACATATTCACTGTAGGTGTTCAAAACTCAGTTAATAACTCTTCGCGTATCGGTGGCAATGCATTCGCTCTATTCCTCAAATCTCAACGGACATGGGTCAATCCTCCTCTAGCTTCTGAAGCTCGCAATCAATTTAAGGCTTTCTGCAAAGAACAAAAGTACGAAGCCTCGAAATACGTCCTCCCGCACTGTTCATATCTAGTAAATTTAGCACAACCAGACGAAGAGAAAGCCAAACAAGCATATGACTGTTTCCTGGACGATTTGAAAAGATGTGAAGAGTTAGGTATCAAACTTTACAACTTTCATCCGGGTAGTACAGGTGGCAACCCAAGACCAGAAGCAATTGGGCGTATTGCAGCTCAATTGAACAAAGCTCACAAAGCAACCAATACGGTAATCACATTATTAGAGAATATGGCAGGAGCTGGAAATGTAATTGGTTCTACATGGGAAGACCTTCGGGATATTATTGCTCTTATCGATGACAAATCCCGAGTTGGTGTTTGTTTAGATACATGCCATACATTTGCTGCAGGATATGATCTAAGATCACCCGAAGCTTTCAAGGAGACTATGGATGGGTTCGACAAGATTGTTGGTTTACCATACCTAAAAGCTCTACATCTCAATGATAGCAAGTCACCGTTAGCATCAAATCGGGATTTACACGCCAACATCGGTACTGGATTCCTTGGCCTTCGAGCATTCCACAACGTCATCAACTTTGAACCCTTTCAAAATATGCCTATGGTACTAGAAACACCGACTGAAAAGAAAGATGCAAAAGGAAAAACTGTCGAGGATCCATCTACATGGGCTAAGGAAATCAAGTTGTTAGAGGGGTTACTCGAAAGAGATCCTGAAAGCAAAGAGTTCAAGGAGGAAGAGCAACGCTTACAAGACTTAGGAGCAGATGAACGGAAGAAATTCCAGGGGCAAGTCGATAAGAAAAAGCAAGAAGTTCTCAAAAAAGGACAAAAGACTCTTGATTCAATGTTCAAAAAAGGATCAGCCAAAAAAGACAAGAAAGCTACGAAAGAGAGTGATGACGAGGAATCCGAAGATGGGGGATGTTCACATTGAGCCATTCACGTGTCGCTGAAGGCCAAGTTGGAGTAAATGTTGACCGAGTAGCGGCCTTATGATATAGTATATTAATGTAGGTAATCTACGAGAATTCTTTATTACCCTTTCCGAGAGATTGTGGTGGGTATATTTCACTTGTGTGAGACGTGATTACCATAGCCATTCGCTGTGTCTCGACGTTTCATTTCTCTATTTGTGATACTGTTGACAAGGTGGGAAGCTCCCCTTGGTCCGAATTCTCAAATCGTCTACCATTTTTCCGACTGGGACGAAAACGACGTTGTCTGTGCAATTCCATCACGTTATTGCTGCGAATACATGGAAAATTGGCACTCGTAAATACTAAACAAATTACGATGGAAAAGTATTGACGTGAGCTATAAACGGGAGTTCCGTGGAGTAGCGATGTTAGGGGCTAGAAATGAGGCGATCGAAGACATCCCGACAAATTCCATCATTTATGAGAATGATACCAGAGCCAGCTAGCATCACATCAATGAGGCATTTGAATAAAGTTGTAAATACTCTCTACTTGTTCAATCTCGTTGAGAAAGCCACCTTATGATCTCTCATAGCCACCTTTCGGTACCGTGAAACAATGTGAGAGAACAAACATAGGTAGCATCGCTAAACTCTTCGTCAGTCAGCCTCGATGCCTACGTACTTTTGTCCTACACAAACAATCTCTCTTCACGTTTGCCACTTTTTTATCTCTATAAATCATTCCAATTGGTTCATTGACATATAAATTTCATGAAATACCTGCAGAAAAAAAATGCAGAATTGGCTAGTAACCAATAACCGTGTTGGCATGTAGCTGTTACATTCGCATTTTTGTATTACGATAATGGGCAAACATTGATTATAAATAAGAATCATAGATTTTCATTTTTCACCCGAGAATCCTTCTCAGAATATTCCTATATGCTTGATTTCTGTCTTCGTCTTTTCTGCCCGAGCCCCGGAAGAAGACAAAGAAGGGAACAATATATCAATCCCGCTTCCCTCGCTTTATCAACACCTCGCCGTCGATATCCACTTCCAACCCCAATCTATCCTCTTCCTGCACCTCTAATTCCTGCCCCTGAACGAATCTACGAACAACACCGTCCTATAAGTCCCGTTTATTACCCAGAACCGGAGTTGGAGTTGGAATCAGGGCCTGAGTTTTTCCATCCACAGAGATTTCAACAAATTCCTTTTGAACCAATTTTTAGACCTGAATTGGATCCTGAAGTCCAGCGAATTCATTTCGTGGAGCCAGAACCGGAAGTTTATGTGCCTCTTCCTCGTCCCAGATCACAACCAAGACACCATATACATTTTGTCCAACAGCTTCCGCCACCATATATCCCTTCTCCTCCACCTACTCCTACGACTCATCATATACACGTGATACCTCCTCTTGCAGTTCTTCCTCCTCCACCGAGAACACCCTCTCCGCCACATACCCATATCCATCTTCTCGGTCCCGTTCCCACTCCCCTGGTTGTCACACCACCAGCTCAAACACTCGCTCTAATTCCGCTCCCGAAACCCAAAAGAAAAATGAATTTCCCCAATAGCCCTCATCCGCACACCCACCCCCACCCCCAACCCCATCCCCATCATCACCACAATCACAACCATAATCACAATCACAACTATCGACACCGCTCTCCTTCCTCTTCTCGTTCCCCTTCTCCACTTTCCCACACGCATCGTATTCCTCAAAACCACGCCAATCCCCAACAAAATAATCCAAACAATCCAAATAACATCCCGCTCGCAGATCTCATCCGCGATGTTTTGCAACGCTATCTACAAATAAACTTACCATCGGGAACAGCAGTCAGTATAGCGCGACTGATGTCCCACAGTCGGGATCCAGGTTCTGTTTTGAATAATCAAGCGAATAATAACGGACCTGATAGACATCGATCGCGGAGTCGGTCGCAGGGGCGAGGGCCAGGAAGAGGAAGAAAAGGTGGAAATGACGGTCGGGGAAACGGAGCTGCGAATGGTAATGGGAATAGTGGTGGGAGTGGGCGAAAGGAAAATGGGGGGAATAGACAAGCAGTTATGAGTTCGGACTCGAGTTCGGATTGGAGTGATCATCATACAAAAAAGAAGGACTTGAATGAAGAGATTAGACGGTTTGTTTTCCTGCTTTTTTGTTATTGTTTTCTTCGTCTAGGTTTTTGACGTGTCTACTTCTTTATTACTATGAAGGATGGAAGACTAATTAACTCTTAGAGTAAATCTCTGCGCCCAGGTTGCAAATGGTATCATAAGACCATCTATGCTTAATGCTGAGATTCACCCCAAGTTGGATGCAAAAGGAAGATATCCGAAGGATTTTAAACGTCCTTTGAAAATTAGAGAGTTTATGGATATGGATGGTTTGTTTCCTCATTCTCTTATGCATGACACCCCTACCCCCCACAATACCTCAAATCCCTTCATCTCCTACACATACACATACACATACCCCTCCCCTCCCCCCTCAACATCCAAACAAACCTCTAACTTCCCCCTCCCCCTATAGCACAAACCCTCGACGCTCTCCTCAACACCTACTCCCTCCCAAAAATAACCCACCACATCTGTTCCGACTTAACCGCCACCGCCATCTACATCGCTCACCATGCGTCCAATCACGGAACCCGGAAATTAATCTCCTGCAAATGTACGGTTTGTGGGGCTGTGGATCAAGAGCGAAAAGAGGCGAAAATAGATGCGCTTTTGGAGTTTCTTTGTGTGGGGGCTTTGCATGGGGGATTGGGGGTGGCGGTGGGGGGTTTGGTTGGACGGGCGCGGAATGGGGGAAATGGGAATGGGAATGGGCAATTGGTTCAAGGAGGAGGAGGAGGAAGAGGAGGATTAGTTGGGAATGGGGGAGCTGGAGGCGGAGGGAATATGGGCGGGGGTGGCGGTGGAGGTGGAGGTGGGAATCAAGGCGCAAACGCAAATGCAGCGGGCTATCTAATCCTCCCGCAACCGGGCCATGGCATACAAGTGCAGAATGTGCAAGGAGCGGCACCGAATCGGTTGAATAATAATAATATTGGGCTTGCGCAGCCTAGTCATCATGGGAATCATGCGCATGCGCATCAGCATTTGGGTGGGGGTGGACAGGGGACTTGAGATTGTGGGTTTGGGAGGTTTAATGTTTATTTTTTTGCGGGAATTTTGTTTGGTTTTAATATTCTTTCGTATAGTTGATTTATTTATTGAGATACATTCGTTACCGAGATAGAGAGATTATTTAGATCATACATAATGATACGGAGATGAATGATCGTTGATGGAAAGATAAATGCGAGATTAGGGAACACCTTGAGGTTTGTCATTATCTAATTTCATACCCAGGATAATTTTCACTTCGGGACAGTAGTTCATTATGTGGGAGACGTAGTCGGGTTTATCCCAGATCTGTTGGGTGGGTGGTTGGTGTTAGTTTCTTGGGTTGTTCTTGGGCTGGGGCGGGGTAGGTGGATAGATGGAAATGACAATGAAATAATGTAACGGGAATTGAGAACATGAAAGTCACTATGAAAGTGATGAAGAGGAAAACGTGCATATATACGTGGTGAAGGTTGAACAAAAGAAATGGTAAGATGTAACTAACCTGTCCGTGATGTACACCCAACCATCCGATATGATAACCCAGTGGCGCTTCATCCCATACACTTTCCACACTGAACGTTTTGCTTGCAGCTGCATTTGCCATTTTGCTTCCTTCCAATTTATTGAGTGCGTTACTGAGCCATAGATCCTCAAATGCTCCATCTCCGGGTTTCCGTCTTTCTTTCTCCAATACCCGTAATATGGATGATACGCGACGGAGAGAAAGACCACCATTACCACCATAAGTAGAGGATGTAGACCAAGGCGCTCCGATATAATCGTATTCTAAGAAATCGTTAAGAGTGGTGGGTGCTTTTGTACAAATGATGGAATCGGGCTGGAACACTAGAAGATGTTCGGTTGGGGAAAGCGATTTGTATAGTTTGGGGTCGGTGAACATCTGGGATATGGATTCACGACTTGAGACGTCCCAATGGGATGGGAGTGGAACGAGTGTGAGTTTTTTTGAGGCTACTAGTTCTCGCAAGGGGTGGAAGCTGAGTAGATAGTTGATGGAGGTGTTGCTTCCCATGAATTTAAATGTCCATTCGGGTGGAATCACACTTGTCATGTGTGTGAGCTGGAGAGGTAGATGTGGCAATGGACGACTTTCCACCATGAATGCTAATTTGGTAGGATCGAGAGTAGAAGTTGGCGAAGCATATTCGGTTTTTGTCGAGACAGAAATCAATGTATTGGTATGTGTCACTGTATGTTCTATCGTTTCGTTTTGGTCAATTGTGATTGGCCCGGGTTCGAGGGGTTTGAGCTTCAATTCGACTTCATCATTGTTCAAATGATAGGAGAATCTTAAGAGTAAAGATTAGACGTGAATCATGCATTCATTGACGCAGTTTGAAAAGAGGAATGCGCAAGAAGTTCAAAACGTACCGATAAACAAGAACAAGACTTAAAAATACCCCAACTATTACCATGGGTCTAATTCTACTTCCAAAACTCCATGATGGCATACCCGTAGACATAAGGCACGATTTATCAGGATGTCAATTTCTTTGCATATCCTCCTTACCCATAAAATCAAATAGAAATCTCGAAAAGAAGGAAACGCTACAATACAGCAAAAGGGAAAAAGAAGAACACAAACGAAAGAAAGTCAAAATGAAAACAATTACCCCATACTTTGAGCTATATATTTACTTTTGACATTTACTTTTCGACCCCCTAGTTACGCGGCTTTCCACTAGAGCAAGAGGTATTTGTGTGGGATGTGATCAATCCGATGATGAATCAGGACCCATATCGATAAGGCTAGATCCTACCAAATTTAAGGGATATTTCCACGTAAGGCTTGAAACAAGAGATATTGATAAGCCTCAATGCTACACAGTCAGGGTGTTCCTTTTGCAGTTGATTATTGTATATTCGAGTAATGTAAAAGGGGTTGGTTATCTACTCTCTGGTGACTCGAATACTACATATTTACTTCCGTACGGGACGAACGAAGTGGTAAATAACCTAACGTATCTGCCGTTGTCGTTTGTCCAGTGCGTAAAAGTATAATAAATGACTTTAGATGAAGTTCGAAAGCAAAAGAAAAGAAAAAGGATAGTACGAAGATCTGGCCCTCGTCGTAAACATGGGTCAAGGCGCGTACGGAGTACGTCTGCAAAAGCTTCTTTTGGAAATTCTCGCTAATTTAAGTTTTTGGTCTGAGACATCCGTATTAATGTCGGAATATTGATATTCCGCGAGTTCACTTATCCAGATTTGGAATGGAACACGAGAGTCACGTTTTTGTTTTGAATGCCACGTGAATGCCAACATTTAGTTCGATGTCTTCCAAATCAATCTCTTCACACTCTTCATCGCGACAGCGGACTCGGTATTTTAATTGAAGCTTTTGTGCTCTGTGGTAGATAGTATTTTGGGTTCCGCTCGGGAAAGATCAAAGTTGTTTGATCTTACGTCCAGAGATATTGGGCGTTGTGATTTGCATCGGGGAAATCATCTTTTGATAAGTTAATGGCTACCATATCTTGCAAAAACTCATTCATGGAGTCAAGAGTTATAAAGGCCAATATAGACACTCAGCAACTCTTGCAATCTATATCAATAGCAAACCCTCGTCATTCTTCTCGCCAAGCATTCAGCCTCACACAAGACTCAGCATGACTGTCATCACTAGAACCGCTCATTGTCAGTTGGAACTGTGTTAGGATCTTATTCTTCTAGGCCCGTTAGATGAAGCTGTCAGTTATTCAGCACGAAATCACGAGCTTTGTAGTCATGAGAGTTCATGATGTGTACGAGGCAACCAAACGGCTTGCATCTTATCGGCATCCTTCACGCCGTTATTACTAGTCTCGGCCTCTTTCTAGTCCAAACGACTCAACGAAGGAGCATAAGTGTTATAGAGCAAATATTCGGCTAAGAAAATGCATTCGGCAAGTGCTAAAGCGTATAGTCTGCGTCATTGGGTTCAACGCCCACAAAAATATACTCGAGGAATTTAAAACCTACGCAAGACTTTCAATAAATACTATCTGCAAAATCAGGTATTGAAGCTCAAACGCGTTGTTATCCCTCTCCGTTGGATCATATGTCGTGATAGCCTATAAATCTCGTAATGAGAAGGCTGACCGCGCTCATCACATCTCCGCCCCGAACTTCGTTCGGCAACCTATCAATCTCAAAAATCAAGTACCATATCCGAGTTTTTGTCTTCCAGTTATACGGTTTGTGCGACAAAAGGCAAATCACCAACAGCTTATGCTTACTCTAAGTGCTGACTGAGTATTCTCATAACACGCCACTCAACGCCAATCTTAGGGCTGAGTGGTCAACATCTTGAAAAAAATGTTATTTTGGGATGTCCATCTAAGCAGATGTTCACAGTGGTAATACGAATAAACTCTTCGTTTTCGTCCTGACATGATGAGCAGCGGAATGTTACCTCCATTCATCCTTCACCCGAGTCATCAACAGGTTGTTATCGCCAATGATCATTGGCTTCGTAGAAATCTTGACTCTATATGAGCACAGCCTTCGGGATTTTTCTATGCGAGAGGCTGGTGATGTATTCTGATATCAGCCCTACAATAGCAAAATGCTATCGTATCATTTTCGCCGACTCAAAAGTTCGTTATATAAGTAGATGAAGGTTCTCCAAATGTGTTTTCATTCTTCATCTCATTTTGTCTCCTATTCAGTTTCCTATCTGCTTTCATATTTTCGGTTTGTTTTCTTACAACAATCGTTAGATCTTCTCTGTTGTTTCGAATTTCAAAACTTATATTCTACTTCTAATTTGCAGTTACTTTCTACAACATAATTATATTTTATTTCATCATGAAGTTCTCCAGCATTTCCACTTTGAGCTGTCTCTTGGCTCTTACTTCCGCCCAGCTGTATACCGAAACTATCCCAGTCGTTTGCTCTGGCGCCCCCCCTTCCACTGTCACTCAGACAGTTACAGTCACTAAAGGAGGATCTGGTGATTACCAGACAGGTCCATTCTACCCTATCACTACTGCAGGCTACCCAGCCACATCAAAATATGTTACCACAGCAGATGGGACAGTAACATCTGTCAACTATGATGGTGAAAGCAAGTCAACAGTCTGGGTCTATCCGACCGGTACGGGAAACAAAAAGCACTGCACAGTTGCTACCTACGAGAACGACATTGTTATCAATGTGAACATTGTTGATATCACAATCGTCATCATCAATGGTTCTCTCTCCACGAAGACTGTCACTGTAACCGAAAACGTCACATATACTCCTACTCTTCCCATTCGAACCACAACTTCCCCACCCTACAGCATTGAAACTGGTAAACCACATGGAAAAATCCACCATGTAACTGTCGGCGATAAAGGCCTCAATGTCTATTCTCCGAACCAAATCAACGCCAATGTGGGTGATATCATTCGATTTAACTTCCTTGCCAGGAACCATACTGTAACCCAATCCGAGTTCAACACACCGTGTAAGTTCAACGGTCAGTTCGATACCGGCTTCAATCAATTCAACCCTACCAATGCCACCAATATTACCCGCGAATTCATCGTCAACACCAACAAACCAATTTGGTTGCATTGCGCCCAGTCAAACCCTAAGTCCCATTGCCAAGCTGGTATGGTTCTTGGTATCAATCCAGCAGGTAAATTCAATGCTTTCTTAGAAAAAGCGAAGAATAGCGGTAACTACACTATTCTTCCTACTGGTTCTGGATATATCACAGGTGTTCCGGCTCCTACTGGTTCTTATACTACTAATACTGGACCATGGATCACGGGCGTTCCAGCACCTTCTGGTTATTATTCGACGACTTCTGAGGCGGCTACATATACTCCCGTTTACAAGTTTCCTTCTATCAAGGGAAGATCTTTCCAAGCATAAGCGAGGAATTTATTTGAATTGGAATGAGATGACAGAGGGCGGGACCCGAGGAGATAGTAGAGGGAGTTGCTTGCATAGCGTTTGGCGTCTTTGAGTTTTGATTCTGTTCATTTTGTTGAAGTCGATTGGTTTGCATTGCATTGGTCTTTTGGCATTTGAATAATTCTCTTTTGGTTATGATGATGATTAGCATAGCATGGCAGGTTCACACTTGGATCCTTGAATGAAATTTCGTTAAGGACGCTTTTCGTTTTATATGAGAAACAAATGATGATCAGTGTAATTATTTGATCTCTTAGCACTTTGATCACTTCACTATATCGATCCGAGGAATTTGCTCAAGGGGTTTCATTAGTGTTAGACAATTTTCCATCGTGACTCCTCGTGACAGCGGGAGAGTTATGATTCTTTTGTAAATAAGAATGAGCTTCTATTGCCTCAGTCCTCTAGCATGCTAATCCATTAAAACTTTGCGCTGAATCTTTTAACCAAATATAAGTCTTCCTCCACCAATTCTAAATACACCATAAATACCATTGCGACTTATTTCATACTTTCGCAGTATTCCGAATTGGTTGTAAGGTTGCGCTTAGGTGTGTTACCATTTGCAGAAATCAGGAGTACAATACAATACATCCGGTCAGATCCATAGAATATCAAGCATCGCTTTGCTTCTATGAGATTGGTACAGAAATGAACTTGGTCGGGAATTTGTTCTGGGCGAAATCGTGCTTTGAATAATCATGGGTTTTTGGATATATGGATTTATTTTCCCCCGCAAACTAAAATTGGATATACTGGGATTGATAAGTTATAAGTCCTCCAAGATCTTAGAGAAAGTTTGTTTTCTCGGGGAGTCGAGGTCTTTTGGGCTGAGGTGTTTTGTAGAAAATCTCCCGTGGGGTACAAGTTGCAACTTAGATGGTTATTTATCTGGAAAGAAGGATTATTTGGTACTGGTTTGGACGTATAGTATTGATAGAAGCTGAGATCTTGATGCTCTCTGCGAGAACTTTTCAATTCCCGAGTATTGCGCATGTGTAATACAAAGAAACCCCCTATTAGATAGTCATAATCTGCATTGAAGACACCGCATAATAACATTTGAGTGTGGATTTTTGGAATCTAGACTCAAGAGCTGGTGATGAAGTGAGAAACTGGTGCTGTATGGCAGCTTATGGTAGCTGATATGGCGCCTGCTTTTGTTGAAAATATTTAGCGTAGCTAAACGGCCCAGAAAATGATTTTTCTCTGCCGCGCTACCTCTCGTTCAGTTGCTCGACCTTGGAAAATTATTCTACGAACCGGTTTGGGTGATATTCACCCTATACTGAGGGATATCACGAGAAAGATGCATCGAATTGGAAGAAGCTTTGAGAGAAGCTGGATGATCTTCTTTGATGTATTCGATTATGCCAAACTATAATCCTAGAAGCTTGATAGCACTGCTAACCTAGCTCAAATACAATATTTCCAAGTAGTTGTAGATCATCTACACCAGGAGGAGGCTTTCGAATGTCTAGTTAAGTGGTGTAGTAAAACACTGGACTCGTCTCAAGAAATAAAGTCACCTGCTTGATGCCTGGACAAGATTGTTTACCACAGAAGGTGCGCTAACCTAGTTAGTCATCTCTGTCACCAAAAAAAGTCCTTATGTTACTCCGATCCATAGGGATATTGATATACAACGCAGCTTACTTACATCACACAACGCATTTGTTTGCAATGTGCTTTCTACCACGCGGTTCATGCTGTTCATAACTTGGTATATTGCTGGACAGCTTGATGTCAGCTTCATGTTTTTATTGTAGTTTTTTTACATTCAGTGTTAAATCAAAATCGAAATCATAAAGAGTAATGCCATGAAAAGGAGAAGCACGTCAAAACCTGATATAAGTAAGTAAACAGCATTCATAGTCATGTGGATTAATATGTACATTCTCAAGGCTATATAGTCAGGAAACCAAGTAACAGATACCCCTAAGCTGACAACCATTTATTCTACTTCAATCAACTACTCCTCGCTGCGATCATAGAGAGCCCGAGACCCGTCCATCCTAACCACCGCTCGCTTCACCCCAGCAATCTCATCGGCCATGCACACAGTTCTCCCCCATTTCCCATACATCCCCCTCGAGAAACCAAAACAACACTACATCTGCTTATTCATACCGTGTTTATATTCCCTCTCCAAACCCCTCAAAGTGCGTTTATAAGTCCTCTCCAGATCAAGAATCAACTTCTGGTGATCCTTCTCCAGCGTTTCAATCTCACTTCTGGAAGTAGTATAATGCTGCGAGGTTGCGCAAATATGCTCAAGCTTAATCTCCGCAGTGGACTCATCGTGCGCCTCCACAAGGTCTTCGATTTCTTGTTCGTGCTCTTCTTTAAGCGCGGTTATGATTCCTGCGTGTGTTTCTTTGAGATGTTTCGTTTCTTCTTCGTGGTCATTTTTAAGATCGACGAGTCGTTATTTGATCTTTGAGATTGGTGAATTGTTGTTCATGCTGACGTTGAAGGTTGTCGATTTCTCGCTCGTGCAAGTCTGCAAGCTCGGAAATGTATTGCTTATATTGAGTATTGAGGTTGAAAACATATTCATGATGTTCGGTTGTGAGGAAGTTGATGTATTGGTTATTCGTGGTCTTGAGAAAGGCAATATGTTTAAGGGTTGCAATTTCGATGGTGCTCACTTTTTGTCGATATTGCTTTGATTCGAGGGTTTATCTTGCTTCGCGTTGGGATGTTTGAAATTGGCAATCAGCGTTGTATTGGTCAGTCTGTGACTTTACGGTATTGTTCGACATGGATGTGCTCAGGATTGAAGTCAAGAAGAGTTGGGGTGATCTTTGTTTGAATTTTGGGATTATGGAAGATGAAATTGTTGTGTCTTGATAGCACGATAGAAAGGATACAACAGACTTCTAAATCATGCTAAGCTGCCAATAGACTATATTTGGAAGTTTTAAGCCAATTCCTGGCTGACGATTGGTTATTTTAAGTGAAATCACTGAAAATCTCTACAGGAGTGAATTCTGTGGTCAAGATTTTGTGGCTAATTTATCAATAATCAAAATTATTTGAATTTGAAAAATCATAAGATAAATATGAGAACTAGAGTCTAAGCAACTAAAGAATTTGAAAAATATCTCGAAAAAGATTATAAACATGAACATTTTGAGTATTGATAGATTAGATATCCAAACGAAGGAACTCATAATATTAAGAGACACCGAATCAATATTATAACGAATCATTGATTCCTTCTCATACAATTTGAAAATAATATTCAATTCAAGAACCAAAATTACAGACCTATCATTTCTTAAAGAAAAACATACATCCAGACTCTACACAAACCTCCACATCTACTCTTAACATCGAAAGAAAGACTAACATCATAGTCGTCTCTCCATGGACCATCCACCTCCTTCCGCAGCATTTGAGATTAACATATTACCCTAAACCACACAGAATCAAGAGTATCCGAGAATCAGAACAACAGAACTATCGTTCATCCCTCTCAGCTGAATCCGTACCGTACTAGCCTTCCCCTATATATATTACATTTCGCCTATTTTTCTCTTTCCCCCACCCCTTTTTACTTAAACGTCTATATATTTTCCACCTTTAACGGTTAATCTTCTTTCATTTCTGACCTACTAATTCAGCATCAAACATGAGTCCGAGATACGGAGGCAGTAAGGTTTCTATTTCGGTCTCCTCCGAGTTTACGGACTGGTTGAACAACCAGCCTTGAAGTTCTATCGGGTGGAATTTTTCACAAAGTAATTAAGGGCCTGTTCAGTTCACGTTTTCAAGCTATGTTATTGACAGATGTAGCTTAAATAAGTATTAACCAAATATTAATATAATTAATAAAAAATAATTACAGGTTATATTAAGATTATTATAGTAATATTGATAACAAAAATAGTTTGTTGAATGTAAGGGTATCTTGAAAATAACTTTAATAATTGTAGGTCTATAAAATTTAAAAATTTGTATAATAGTTTTGTTAAATCTCTAATAGAATTTCAATCTTTATTTGAGAATATATTTATAAATTTAATTAATATTCTCTATATCTTTTAAACGAAATCTACAAATATTATTTACAAATATTACTAACATTCCATATTAGCAATAAATGGAAAAAATGAATTGAACGGGCCCTAAGAGTTATATTAACTATTCAACTAACAGAACAACTCGATGAACACTCTTGTTCTTTGAAATTGTTAAACATACCCCCTATGTGACACTTTGCTGTAGAAGAACTGCGATGCAGGGTATAAGATGCTTTTAGAATCTATAATTAGAGGAGTAGAAGTGAAGCGCTTTTCTGAGTGCTATATAAACTAATTATGTATACGTGATCGTGCACGTGCGTGAAGGCGCACGTGACCGATCGCATCGCGATCCAGTCCGATTCGTGACACCCTACATCATACACATTTCTCGACACGGTGATTTTCTCGCAGGTTCTAAAACAGATCAAATCTCAAGCATTCGATATCGCAGATCCATAAATCATGACTCTATCATTAATATTCCTACCTCCTATTTATATCCATACCCGCTATCATGAGACAATCGCCACTACTCCATGCTCCACAACCAGAACACCCAAAGCCTTCGAGAATACAATGGATATATAGAATACCCCGCCCCCCCCAAACTCCATATAAACATCCTACACCCCTACCCCCTTACTTCCAAACACCAAACCACGCCGTATCAAACAACCCTCCTACCCAAAATTTGCCTCCCCCATACAACTCCACCCACCCCACTACCTCCTCTTCGCCCTCCCCCTAAGCCCCTCTTCCAACCTCCTAACCCCCTTTAGTAATCCCGACCCTTTCTCACAATTCCCCTCCAACCATTCCTCCATTTCCTCCCTCATAACCCTCATCCCCCTAAGCACCGGTAATTTTCCCCCTTCCTCTCCATCCACATAACCCTGCGGATTCAACAAGATATCAAAAACCCCTGCCCAAATTTCCGTTTGCCAGTATCTCTTAAGCCCCTCTTTAATTTTCCATTTTCTCAGTCCGCCACCTCTCATGCCACCAATAGAATCTCCCGGTCTCTCCGCAATCGTATCGATGTATTTTCCAAAAAGCATACTATGAATAATGCCCGCCAATCCATGATAATCAATTTGATAAGTCCACGGTCTTAATTCTCTCATCTCCGCACAATCCTGGGGACCAGTTTTCCAATCCGCGATGAATTGAACGTCCGGTTTAAAACATTTCATATCAATTCCCCTGCCGAAATCAATGAGTGCGATTCCCTTTTTATTCCAGCCGTCGCTTCCATCTCTCTTGTATTTAGGACTCCAGATATCGGAATCCGCGAGAGAATCGAAACGAACGAGACAATTGTCTGCCTTTAGATCACCGTGAAGGATACCTTTAGAGTGCAAAGCTTCGATGGTGCGGAAAAGTTCGATGGTGAAAAACATAACAAGGAGTTCATCCATAACACCACCAGGCGATTTCGCATCGGCTCGAGAGATATTAATGATATCCAGAAGAGTACCTTGATCCCTATATTCTTCTATCAAATAGCATTCATCTCTATAAAGATGCATTTCGTACACATCAATAATACTTTCTGCGGGACGAGAAACTCCCAATCTTCGTTTCGCTTGGCGCATGATATAGAATTCCCATGCACTTGGAGGATCTTCCATCTTCAATGCCTCCAATGGTTTGCGATGAAAATGATCGAAAGCTCCCTTACCCATAACTACTGGGCTATCATTCTCATCTTGCTCGACATTTTCTCTTCCACTTTCGAGGAGATACACAGGAGCAAATGCGCCGGCACCAAGTTCTCGTTTTAATGTGTATTGTCTATCCGTTCCAGCGAATTCCAATATTGTGGCCGCAGAAATACTAGTCCTGTCGCTTGAACCTTTTGCGTTGGAAGCTGCTTTAGCATATTTCTTCAATTCTGCTGACTGGCCTCTTGCTTCATCGTGCTGAGAAAATCCTTCATAAGAGCTGAGAGGAGGTTGTAACTTCTCAAATATCAATTGTCGAATACCTTCATCCACTGGATTACATTGAGAATCGTGAACAATAGGACCTTTTGGTGCAATTTCTTTGGCGAATACTGTTGAATTTGATAAAGGCCTTTTCTTGCCTAATTGTGGTTGAGGAATCCTATCGATTGGGGTTGATTCATTAATGATTTCCCTCAACGGACTGCTATCCTCATCATCCTGGAAAACTTGTATCTTTGATCCACTACCTCTGCTAGGGCTAGTAGTAGAATGGAAGTAATTTTTCTGATCTCTGATTGTTGGTAACCCAAGTGAAGATTCAGTTCTCTCAACGATTGGAGTCATGAAAGGAAGACGGTTTTGAGAAACCTGAGCAGGGTCTCGATATGGGTGAGTTGGTGGATTATAATCTTCCGGAGGTATTGGAACAAAACTTGTTGTTGAATTAGATGGTCCATTTTCGGATATTGGAGTCACGAGATCATCGTGTTCTTCAATATCACGAGGAATAGCAACTTTAATAGCCTCGAACTCCTCATCTTCCCCATCAGTGAAAGTGGAGCCTACTTTTTCATCTTCATCGTCCATATCAGACACAGGCTTCTGCGCTGTAAATTCGGTCCACTCGCTTTCACTCTTTACATCCGTAGTCTCTTCATCATCACCGGCTTCACTAGTACCATTAAGTCCACCTGTCATTGTACTTTCTCCGCCACTTGTATAGTCACCATCAGTCATATCTTCATCATCGTCATCATCACTTTCTTCCTCTTCCTCTTCCTCTTCTTCCTCTGCTACTTTGAGGGGTTGATTGAAAATGTCGTAGATTTCATCAGTGGCTGCTTTGGTATGAAGAGTCATCGTTTGCTCCTTTGATGGTTTCCTCTTTTTTATCTTTTTCCCCGTCGGCGAAGAAAGTTTGGCGCTGACTACAAAGTATTAGCTTTCAAAAGTACCCAATACTACTCGAATACTCACTTATCTGTGTCTTGTTAATTTCCTTAACCTTCATTCGTCTATGCTTGGTTTCCCTATTATGTTCTTTCTTTGCTCCATTCTCATCCAGATATACTGAATCTCGAGCAATCACGAGTTTCTCTGGTCGATTTTCATCCGGATATACTGGATCCCTAGCAATAGAAAGTTTCTCCGGGCGATTCTCATCGGAAAACACTAGATCCCGAGCAATAACCAGATTTTCTGGAATTTGTTGTGTGATAGTTTCAATGCCCATATTAGAATCTTGTGCTGGTCCACTCGACATGGCCTCATATGGTACATTTAATTCCGGTTCCCACAACTTATCCAACCATCCACGATGAGCAGCACGTAACTCTTCAAAACTCAATTCCGTCCCAATTTCATCCGGAGTAGGATACACAGCTTCAAGATTAACCAAGATTCTTTCACTTCTGCCATTTCTAGGATTAATAGTCACTTGTTGCAATTCTGGATTTGTGATTTGAGGTAATTTTAACGACTGAAGTACATAACGCCACGAGTGCCAAAAATTAGTCCTATGATCATCAACATATGCATAACAAGGGACAACAGAACGGAAGAAAAAACATACCTCGTCCTTGAAAATTGGTATCTTGGTGCTACTCTTCTTTCCACCCGCTTTCAATGTCTCTCCAACCCATGGCTTGGGTTCAATCCTATTTTCCTTCTTCCGGTCTGCCAATGATCCTATACTTTCCCAACCTGCTCCCGGAGATGCCGAGACTGCTGGTGCAGATCCATTCTCATCGTCTGAGAAAATCTTTAACTTCTGCTTACCACTTTTGGTAGTCGATGAACCACCTACCCCCGCAGAAGGTCTCGGTGCTTGAGGATCCTCGGGCGCCCCCGCAACTGCAGCATATGGGTCTATTTTTGCCGCAAGAGCTGGTCGAACGGTAGGTAAAGCGGGGGATGAAGGCGCATCACTGCTCTCTGGTCTACCAGCCAATCTTTCCTGGAACTCCTTAAATTTGCGCAATAAACGTGGTGCCGGTCTCGCCTCCTTATCAATGCCCATTTGAAAAACTTCCTCCGCCTGTACCCATCTGCCAGCACCTTCCAACCATCCTGCAAATTCTTCGTAGAACAATGCCAATCCTTCACCAATATTATGACGAGCTAAAAATGCAAAGGTCTCGCGAGGCGTATCGGAGAAAAATCGTATATATAAAAGCCATAGCTTGAGGTATCGTGGATCATTATTGTATTGTGGAGAATTGAGAAAGGTCTTGGTTGCGCGCTCGAGAAGAGGGGCAAGTTGTGAATTCGGGGTTGCTTGGGCGGAGGGGTATGCATCCAGTGTCCATTTGACATATCGATCATATATATCTAATGGGTCGTCGGATTCAGCGATGTTGGCTAATTCTTCTTCATATTCTTCTCTGACTGCATCGTTCAAATTCCTGGTATCGGATGGTGTAGGCGTGGAGAGGGGTTGTAGAGGTGATGGAGAGAATATTTTTGCGAGATTTCTGGCGGATCGTCCTTGTGGTAATGATTGAATATTTTCTTTTTGATTTTCAATTATATCGAAATCGATTAGATCCTCAGAAGGAGACATTATGAGGTTTTTGTGGTGGTTAGTAGTTGTCGACGATATGTTTGTTGTAATTTTTGAAGGAAGATGGAGTTGTTTTTATATACAAGAAATTGAAAATGGAATTTAATTAAATTATTACTAAAGATTTGTTTACGTTTTTTGTTTACTGTACAGCACCCAAAACACCCTGGCAACCCCACACTACACCAATCAAAACGCTTCTACGAATTTGAGTAAACCACCGGTACGTCGATGTTAAGTCGAGACCAGCAGATTTATTATTATCTAAGACTCAAGATTACAGGTTTAAGAAGAAGTGAAGAAGAAATCAAAGATTCCCAAGATCCTGAGGGATTTCCGACTACATATTGTCAAGCTCTGTTGAATAAAAGGTAATATAAATACCATCTTCTGATATCGACCAATATCCTCCTACCCAAATCATAATAAAGCCACCGGCATTTCCTCCTATCAGTGCTAACCCAATCCCTGATTCCAATTTATCCCACCTATCCCAAGTTCTCAGAGATCCATCTTCTAACCCACTTGATGGACAGGCAAGTTGTTGTTGTTGTTGTTGTTGTTGCTGTTGTTGTTACAATGTCCCTAGTGGTTTCCGACTTCCACCCCCCCTGTGGCTGCACCATACACGTTTCACTCTAATATCTGTCTTTGATACCGTGCCTCGCGAGAATAACATTCATCCCGATCCTTCTCATCTAACACAATCCTCACTTTGGGAGGTGTCCACTTCGTATCGACTCTCTCAGACCTTATCTGCTCAAAACACTTCTCGAGTTCCGCAATAATTGAAGCAGGCGACATATCCTTCCTTGTCGGGTGATTTCGCCAGTTTCCTTCTATCGGAAAAGCTGGATGGTCGATCCATCGAGGTCCCTGTGGCTTATAACGATATGTGTAATAATCGACAGCATATGTAAAGGTCTTCAGATTCGGGAATCCAGCTATCCACGTCGCTAGATTTAGCCAGCTGAAAGTTCCAAATTCTTTTATAGATTTTTCCCACCTCCACCGGATTCCAGTAGCCTTCGTTGAAGTGGCAAGATGCTGTACCGCTCTCATTCGCTTCTGAAAAGTCGGATTTTCAAGAGGAAAACTCATATCTTCCAACTTTGGACTAGAATTGGGGTTGATTGTGGTATGGATTGGAAGCCAATATGGAACATAAATCATATCCATAGATGGATTCCACCAACGACTCGAGATGTTGAAATTTGACTCGTCATTTTTTCCATATTCATTGCTACTCCATGCATCCCAATAAATCTTTAATGCCTCTTCTCGTGATTCTTGGCAGACACTTAATAATTTGGGCGGAGAGAATTTCTGCTCAAGGCAAAAAACACTAAAGTCCTGTTTTCGGACATTTGCATTGACTTTGAAGTGAAGTATCCTCTCCTCAGAACAACTCAATTTCCAGATCTCACAACGAATCTCGGTAGGAAGATCAAAGAACTTCTTAGCTGGAACCTGTCCGATAGACATTTTGGAGATAAGAATATGATGTTGAGTTTCAATCCAAAAGATCTACATGTTCTTTACATAAAAGGTGATGAAGGGATACAATGTAGAATGTAGAAAGAATGATGGGCAAAGTAAAAGAAGAGGACACACAACTTGAGCGATCAAGTAGGTGTGCATTTACGCCCAGCGTCGCTGCGTTTAGCGAGAATCAGTCGGCAGGCAACACGATTTTAATTGGATTAACAAGATGGTGGGTGTATTTATATCCAAACACCAAGAAATAAATAAACCCACACCTCGAATTTCAACTAAGTGTGTCCCCAAGCCAAAATCGCCACTTCGCGAATTCAATGTCAACATCTACTTGTAAGTTCTACGTGCAATTCTATTTGCTAACAATACCCACGACCACAAGAGAAAGGTAGTTTCTTATTCTTTACATGCTTCAATCAGATTTCATTCAATATATCGTACAACATCTATGAGGGACTGAAGTTGGGCCTGTCAATCCCAATATCAAGTGATAGTGGAAATATTAATTTCTAGCACATCTATATATTCAGATCCGAAGTCATGCGTGCTTCTATCATTTCAATCATCTTCAAGCGAGTTTAATATCCTTTGACACATATTCTGCTCTACCAAGCTATCAAAATAGACTAGTTCTACCACACACTCCTCGCTCCCAACTCCTGCTCCCTCTTCATCCTCGCCTCTTTCTGCCCTTCCCTACTCTTGTCATGATTTTCGCAGCCTAGTTCTCATAACATGCTTTTTCATATTGTTCTTCTGAATCAAATTATCCATTTCCAAAAGCCATCAGTATACGTTATCGCCACCATAGCCGAAGGAAGAGAGGGCTGGAAAGAATGCACCTCGTTCATATCGAGTAGATAGGGCGTAGGATAGGGTTACTTCAATTGCTCGACGTAAGGTATTTTGGCTACGGGTTGGGGTGGGGGTCTTTGGGTTGTGTGGATGGTTTGATAGATGGATGAGGGATACTTCTTGATATGACGGGATGTTGTTTACTGCTGCTCCGATACGTCCTATCATCCTACACCGAGTCTCCAGATAGGTGTTCGGCTGTCAGACCTCGGTCGTGGAGGTCTAGGGTCTTTCTGTAATTATCCTATCTTTGGAGATCAGGAATTGAAGTGAGTGTTGAATGTTTTTAGTATGGTTCCTGATATTTATTCATTCCCTGGGGTTACCTGTGTTCTTAACTGTTTGTGAGCTTGGTAAGCCATGAAATACTGCCTAATATGCCACTATGGCATGATTTAAGAGCAAGCAAGTGTTGTCTCGTATTTCATGTAAAATTAGGATAATCTAAAATTTCATATATGGCACTGATTTCACCGTCACATTTATGTTGATTATACAGATGTTTGATTATTTGATAGGACTAGCTAAGGTTGTGAGTTGCTTTACCAATTCTGGAAGAATAAGCGAGAAAAAATAAGGATAAGTTAATGATATGGCATGTCATCCCCTAATCTGTGTACTATAGCAACCCTAAGTTCAATTTCATGATAATCCACTTGGGATTCCCCCAGATTATTTAGGTACTACTACCATTCCTGAAATCTCCGCCGAAGCCACGCGTCCATCTATCATGACCTGGAAAGTCATCCTTTTCCGTACGCTGCTGTTTACATGTCTTTTGTGTGCCCAGAATTTGCTAACTTGGAGAGTTATTCCCCCGTAGATTCACCCATTTATTGTCATTACTGTTCCAAAGTAATCAATCTACCACGGTGCCCCCTCAAAAATTTGTGCCAATCCTTTATACGGACTTAAAATAGTGCCATCCGCATGAGCCGGTAAAAAAATATTATAACCCGGGAAATGGTACCTAGGTTCTGGACAGCACTTCATACGTAAACGCCAATCGTCATCCGGATCGAATCTCGCAAACATGCCTGCACCCATTGCGCACTTCTTCCAGAACTCCATACATTCGTCCTTGAGGACATAATCCGAGTGATTGTCACTGAAAAACATTTCGAAAGAAGAATCGATGTTTTCTTTGATCCGCATCACTTTCCACGGGCGGTCATGCTGCAATGTCCCGTCTTCGTACTCATAATCGTAGAAATAAAATTCATCGTTGATGTCGAAAATCACCTCTTCTGTATCAATATACATTTCGGTAGCCGCATCGCGGTCTCCGATAATCATTGTCAGTTTTTCAAGATTGGGACATTCGAGACTGAGAAGACCGAGCATTAACCGGTCGATATCCGCTCCTTGAAGGTTGAACCATGACCGACTCCATTCGAATTGTTCGCCATTGACAATAGCTATATTCTTGACATGAGATAGGTCAATGGACCCACCGACAAGGTAAAGAATAAAAAGCTCGTGATAGTCGATGACTAATGTATCAGTTTCGGGTCGAACATAGACATGACTCAAGGAGTGGAATCCAGATCCTCTCGAGCCAAAGTTGTTGCGTCTACAATGATCCCAAAACAAGTTAGGAGGGGAGAAATTCTCGTCTTTCAATGCCTTGAAGAGCTTTGTCTTTGCGCCTCTGGCGTACTTTCGAATCTGGACTTTCTTGTATTCTCGAAGAGTCTCCGTGTTGAAAATCCAACAGGTATTGAGGAATGGTGTGAGTTGTATATCAGGCAAGATCTGGAAGTTCAAGATCAAGTTGAAATTCTCGAATTTGGTGTTGAATGCCAGGCGGATGAGGCGCTTTTGAGGAAGTGCGTACCTTAAAATCATAATCTGGACCTCTAGAGGAAGAAATTCGAACGCAAAGAAGCTGTCATCCACGGATGAACGCTTGAGGCCCCTAAAGGCGCGAATTTGACTTGGGGTGAACCAGCTTGAAGTATTGGTATTCGTAGTCATGGTTGTCTTGTGTGAAGATTAGGTTGTGGATAGATCGATTGTTGAATTATCGGAGGATATGTTTGATAATTATCCGAACAGGTTATTGTTGTTGGAAGGTTGTGATTGGTGTTAATGTTGAATTGTAAAAAGGAAGATTAATTGGTGGATTTCAGCAGTGTCTAGTTGATGACTATATACTATTTAGATATGGGGAGCTACGGTTTGGGATATGTTCTAGCTCGGTCCGCAAATTGTATGAACAGTGGAGGTTTTGATCTAGCGCGCAAACGCTAGTAAAGTTATACGGCTCCGAATTACATCACGGTGGAAATACCTCTCAAAATCTAGAAATTCCTATGTGATTCATGATAACCGTAAACAGTCGGTAGGTCCAGTACGGCGATTCGGCTATTCATGGATAATCAATACGGCTATAGACTCAAAATGTCCTGATATTTAGCCGAAAAACTTGGAATTCACCACAAGTTTCTGCCTAATCCGATGACCAATCAATACGGTCCCAGCGCTATTTGACCGTGATGGCCAGATTGCGAATGAATTCCTTTGTCGCCATTTAATGAACATTATCGTTACTATCAACCCAATACGCCTCCAATCATAGACCAATGCATACTCTGGGTATATAAGCCTCCCAATTACCCTAACAAAAAATTGGCTCCCTCCATCCATCTGAATCACATCTGAAAGTAACTCATCTACAATCCTCGACGCAGACTACTTAACTCAGATAATCTCATCCCACGGCCTTCCACCAACAATCATTTCGATAAACTGCAAAACATCCAGCCTTGACCGCATCATTGCAAAAGTCTTTTTTTGATTCTCTAGAATCTTCAAACACGACATAATGGGCTCATCATCAAACATGTTATCGAAAGTGAAACACTCGTCGGGCAAAAAAGGTGGTTTTGATTCCAATAACCACAGTAAGAATCTGATGTCATCATTCCATATTCTAGCTACGCTAACGATGAATTTCTAGCCAATGGTCCACCAGCCAAGCTTGGTTCTGTCAGCAGTCACGCGAACCGTCCTCGCAAGACCTCTTTCCCATTCAATAAACTTCCTCTTGAAGTCCAATGCATGATTTTCGAGCAGACGTTGCCAGCTCAACAAGTCTTGAACTTCTCCTTCTGGATTAATAGGAAACCTGGCGGATATGAGGAAGAAGAAGAGGTTGTAAATGACATAACTCAGTTCCAATCAGAGTTAGCGAAATTTCCCGGTGTTTTATCGCTGTTAGAGACATGCAGAGCCTCGAACGACACTGTATATCGTTCTGTGTTTGAGAAGATTAAACTGTCCTGCCCTCCAAAACGTCACTTTCTTGACTCGATGGAAAGACTTCCTGGCACCCTCGACTACTTATATCTCCGCCCCTCGATCGATATCCTTAGGGTCAATATAGAAAGCATTGTTAGGTTGTATCATCTTGGCGGCTCAATAGATCCTCTAAGCAGCCTTACAAAAATAGCCATAGACGGAATACATGATGATCTTATAGATGACCACGATGAAGAGGAGTTAATAAACATATTCACGAAGCTCTTCAACAACCTCGAAAAGAACTGCCCAGCACTCAAAAAACTTCATCTGATCATTGGCGATACCGAAGCCGTTCCTATTAGCAACGGGGAGAATGATGTTGAGTTGACTCGAAACTTGAGACTGATTGAAATGGACGAGGAATTTGAAAGTCTGGGTTTTGAAGAGGACAAATTGAGGAATGATTATTTTGATTTGGAAGGAGCCAGGATTGAGATGGCCAAGTCTCTCGATCATGCGTGGTCCACGATGGAATTTTTTAAGGAATATACAAAGCGAGCGGAAATGCTAGAGAATAGCGCTGTGTCAGAATACTGGAGAAAGGTTGAGGTAGTACCAGCCATGGTGGGCTGGCTGGAAGGTGGCAAGAACCCTGAACTATGGTTTCCTGCAATAGCATGTACGCTTCCATGCTATGAAGACGGAACTCCTTTCGATAGATACGAGGGTATAGCAGAGCTCCTTGAGGGATCAGAATGGGGGATCTGATGAGCTTGAAGCTATTGACTTGCGATGAACGACATGACTTGCGCACGGAATTGTTCTGACTCTTTTAGCAAAGGATATTCACGTCAAACATGGCAGAATTCAATCTTCAAATCTCGAATTCAAGATCAATTGAATTCATTTTTGGTTTCGTGTCGTCTACGGCGCGGAGATTGTAAAGGAGCCCCCTTATCAATGCTTTAGCGAGGAGTTAGTGGAGAAATGGAACATGGACGAGGTTAATATCTGAGTAGCGTACAGAAACAATTAGCTAGGAAATAAGGAGATATTCCAGGAACCCATTTGCGATTAACATCATTTGATTTAAATAATAAGTCTGTGCAATTCAAGTGACATATAAATGTGTGACCATTTGATGATTGATCTGCTCGGCCAGACTCCTTCTCGTTAATTAGTGTTCTCAAATCATCAAATTTAATATATATGTTTGAAATATTCCCCGTATCAACCAATAAACTATCACATACACAATGGTTTTCTTGCCTAGAAACAGTCTGCTGACGTCCAGCTTAATCCATTGACTTTCAGCCCCACGCCAAGCCAAAAGCCTGCATATTGCGTGCAGCCTTAAAATGTCTACAAATCACAGCTCAGTAAGCGTTACAAAAGCACAAGAGCTGACATGCGGGGTTTCAGTGGGAGCCTCAAAGAGCTGGTGCCTAGAACGTCGAATATCATAAGAAGAATGAGAACCGCTTTTCGTATCTGTAATTTATTGGAAATGTTCGGAAATTGGAACTGTGGGTTGTGATCGGAAACAACGCAGATATCATGGATTCAGATGGGTTTGAACACGTTACGCAGCCTTTGGAGAATGGGGGAGAGGATGTTCAGGGAGGGAATGAGGCTGGGAGTAGTGAGGTGGGAAGTGATAACGAGAAAGAAATTAACAGCGACGAAAAAGAGGATACCAGTGACAAGTAAGCAAATTTTAGTATACTATACTTGGGAATTTATCTTCTAACATATAACAGAGACACCAAAGCCGTTCAAACAAATTCTGCGAAAGAGACGCCCGAAACGCGTCCAACCTGGACTCGGATGCATCTCCGTCATTTGTCCGTCGAGGTTTTGAAACAACATAATATACATTATGTTATCGATGCTCAGGTACATCTTTGCAATTTGATCAAAGCTGCAAGTTGCTGATAAATGAAATAGGATCCGAATTACGTCGCAATTCAACGTTGGGTTCCCGAACACGAGCAAGACTTTCTTTGGGCCGCAACCCGTGCTTTACGTACCAGACGCAATGCTTCGAATCGTCATTCCAGCTCTCCATACCCATCACGGGCTCGTTCAGACCGAGTCTCGTCGCCTGGTATTATTGAAGTCCGTCTAGAGAATCAAGAAGGAGAACTTAAGCTGGATATTAATAGGATGGAGTTTAAAGAGTGGCTGGGACAAAAGTATATGGGGCAGAGAGGGAAGCATGTGTTAGATGTTGCGGTGGAGAATGGGAAGGCGATTAGAGTTGCCATCAATTCGGAGGCTTTGAGAGATGAATACAAATAGTTATAGGAGCCGGTGTAGGGCTTGCGATAAATGAATGGCGTAAAGTGCTGACAGGGCCCTGGAAGGTACTTATAGAGTATGAAGGGGCAATTAGATCACGATTGTACAAGTTGGAGGGAATGATGAAAACTCGAGATGAGAAATTGATGGAGGAGCCGGTGAAAGAGGACAAAAAGCAACCAGATCAAGTTGATGGGACCATGAGCTCAGAGCGCAAGGTCAGATTTAGAGAGCCACTCTCGAGTTGCGAGGTGTGCGATGTTGTCTATCCTCGTCACGAAACCCCTCTCGCATGCATTGATGCGAGAGTGGCTCACTTAAAGTGCCTGGTTGAGTTCATGGAATACGATCTGAAGCACGTCTTCGAGCTCCGACAACAAATTAAAGACGGCGCTGTCACAGAAATTGCCTTTACCGATCTTTGGCATCTCTTCAGTCCGGGTGATATAATTGTCACCTCCCCTCTGCGTCGCGCGTATCGAGTCTTCCACACATCAGGCGGTCGACCACGTTTGTCTAAACCGGAACTATTTGAAAAGAAAATGGTTTGCTCGCCGTTTAATATTAACTGCTTTTATATGGGCTATGACTGGAAGACTGTTGGTCCAATTCATGAGACATTGAGAATATCAGAATATTCTGGAAAAAAGCCGGTGTCGGAACTGCTGGTCGAATTGGATGGGAAGCTCATGACAGAGAGGGTCACGGTCTTACCCCTCACGATACTCTCGTTAGAGGACCGTAAAAATCAAATATCATATCTGGTTGCTAGAGGAAAAAAGTTGCGATCCCTGAAGCAAGAAAGTCACAAATATTATTCCGGCAGTGCTGGGGAGGAGGTATCAAATTCGCCAGATGATGAAGATCCCAGGTCTGCAAGGAGACCACGAGCGTATCGAATAGGTCCTTTTGTGGACTCCAAAACAGAACCCGAGAAAGTGAGTAATGCCTATCAGAGGGTGTAGGAACTTACCGGCTCTAACATTGATACAGGTTAAGAGCGAGGTCATCATAGACAACGAGTTCAAAAACGAGGACAAAGCCATCGGTCTTTTTGATGCAATTGAGTTCGATTCCAGGGAAACTGCAGAAAACTGCACACACGATTCAGTACCAAACAATCAATACGTGAATGATCGTGGCTTCGTGAGAGATTGTGGATGCTCGGACTTGGTCGAGGACAATGTTGTTGACAATGATCGTGCTGCTAAGTACAAGGATGATTTGCATCTGTTGCATCCTCGTGACGTTAACGATGAGCTCGATGATGATTTTCTAATGTTGTTACCGCCGATAGTTGAAGGATTTGTACTGGAGATGAAAAAATGGAAGATGCTGAGAATAGATGAGATAAGTGATCTAAAGCAAGAAGGCGTAGAAAGTCCTATGGATTTCAACACTCTTGTAATACCCGAAGGACACGAGAGCTTATTGAAAGCATTAGTGGGGACACATCACAGCAGTCAATCACTACTACCTAAAGGAAGCAAAAATACATGTGAGTTTTCCAAATATTCTAAAATAAGAAGCCTACTAACGACAATAATAGCAAGTCTAGCAATTCTCCTCCACGGACCAAAAAGCACAGGGAAATTCCATACCGTGAAAGCACTCGCCTCTCATTTCAATAGACCACTATATACTATCACTAGCTCAGATTTTGGCATAAGCGCATGGGATACGGAAAGAGAGCTTGCTAATCATTTCAAACGAGCCACAAAATGGAATTGTATAATTGCAATTCCCAACGCGGAATGTCGGTTCCCGCGTCTCAAGAGCCCTCCAGATGGTGATTTTGGTGTATCAGGGAGATTCTTGAGAGAGTTGGAACTATTCAAAGGCATTGTTGTACTGACAACCAGCAGCAAAGATGATGTGGAGGAGCAAGTTGTGAAACGCATGAATGTTTGTCTTGGAAGCGACTTCTGGAGTGGACAGGAAAATCTTCAAATTTGGCAGCATATTCTGAGAAAACGCGGAATTCATCTTGCAAAAGACAGTGAAGAATTACCGGAAAATACAAAAGCGATGATTGAGGAAGGAGAATAAGACCGGTGGTTGAGATTCATAGATGGAGAGTATAAGATGGGCAAGCGGTGGAACGGTTCAGAGATCAACAATTACTTTGATACAGCGTTGGCTCTGGCCGAATATGACACCGAGCCTTACAGAAGATCAGTAACTGTCTTGAAGGACAATCACTTGAATATCGCAGCAAGAATTGCTGGGGTTTCAGTTCTCTCGGTGTTGTAACATCTCTCTTGTCTTTCATTTGCTTGTGGTACTAAGCAGTAGTTGTCACTGGGTCAATTAATAATTATTTCATTCTATAAAATGGTTGAATTTTGTATACATGATTCCAATACTTCTGATATCTCAGTAGTAGACACTGCAGCGATCTAGGTTTTCAAGCGCCTTCCAGTGAATAGTAACGCGGAAGAAGCAAGATCCTCCACCCTGTACATGTTCCCACACTTCTGTGCGATGTCCTTGGCAACCAAATCTTCTGTCCAGTATACTGCCACCTTCAAATACTCGCAAGATCTTGAGCATTTGTACCCTCTTCTAGGTCCTATAGATTAATTTCCCGTCAGCATCTTGTGGAACCCGCGCCTTCACACCCATTATGGTTGTTGAATTATCTGTCAGATTGGGTCTAGCTCGGAGAGCAGGCGTGACCTCAACATTCTTCCAATAAGTAGCCTTTTCTTCATCATCAATATTTTCATGCAGATATTCTTCTAGCACAGTCGAGGTGTCTTTTAGCTCGATCCCAATTCTACCTCTGAATAGCTCTTCAACTCCGAATGGTTCACCGAATTCCACGGAACGTTCATCATCCTCATCCAATGATTGATCATGAAAATCAAGTCGGTAGAACTTCTCATCGACATCAATAATTATCTCATGTTGATCTTGTATATCGTCTTCATCATTGCAGAATTCTGTATAGTCGAGACCGAGAAGGAGACTGAGTTTCTTCAATGCCGGGCAGTGCTCTTCTGCAATAAGAAAGATCCATTTCCAGAGATTTCGAGCTCGTTCTTTACTGCCATTGTACCAATCCCTTTCTAACAAGTTGTGTACCGCCAAATGTGTAATGTTAGCGAGGTTCATGGAGCCACCATGTTGATACAGCATCACGAGTTCTTTTGCGTACACTACTAATACATCCTTAGAAGGGCGCATCCAAGTATGATTACGCTGTGGAGCTGGAAGTGTGCAATAGTCTATGTTTAAATGAGGTTTTTGATCCAAAACATAGTTATTCTGTCGGTTGTTGTTGTTCGGAAAGGAGACGGTAATCCTCTCAAATCCGCCGCATGATACAGCTTTATTGGAAGTTTTGGATGCCAGTAGAAATGGTAGTAGAGGCGGAGACTGGGCACTTTCGGCAGCACTTGTGATTGTGAAGTCGGTTTCTGAGTAGTAAGCCTCTCCTGTTTCCTCGTTCTCATAAATCAGAGCAGGAAGTTCTTCCACTACGACTCTAAATTTTAGGAGAAGTGGGTCAGAAACAGGTAATGCTAGCTCGAAAATCATCGACTGCAGCTCGGCAGGAAGTCTACCAAATGGATGAAATTCTGTCAAGGTCGCAGTTTCGGGTAGATTAATCGAGGTGGAAGGATTGAAAGAAGGTATCTGTGAGGCTATGGCATATTAGCACATGTGTTTGAAGGATATATTATCCAATTTTGAAGCCCTTACCATGGGTGCTCCCAGATACAGAATCACCAAACAATGCCCCAAAATTAATAATAGGATGGCTTTCGATTACTGATAAGCTTCTTGATAGTGTGCCTGTGCCTATTTCTATTTTCTTATTAGTAGAAGAACTTCAGGAATAACTTTTGGCAGCAATCTTACCCTCAAAGTTCTTGGTGGAAGACTTTTCATTGAAGCTTAAAGCTTCTGTGTCAAAGGTGCCACCTTTGCGCGACATCTCTGCTATATTCTATTACTTGTCGCAGATGGAGTTCAAGGTGTCAGAGTATTGCTGTATTCAATGTTGTTGTAATCGAGAATAACACATACAGAGAAGTGACATGGATAATCTGCAAGAGAAAATTGTCACTCCGGTGATACAACGGGATTGGTTTGAAAAGTCAAATTGGAACCCATAAAGGGTTTATGCGAATATCTCGAGCACAAGGCTAGCTATATACGACTGATTATGAACCTATTGGAAGAGAACCTCGGGTAGATACGGCTGTTTGTTCGGATGGCAGTTTGGAGACAAAGTTCATCTGATGTCTGTTATAGAAAAGAGTGAATCTTCTGTAATCTACAAAAAGAAGCAGAACCTGTACTACAAGGAGTTCAATGAATGAGATATTTTCTACTTTCACTATCTGTTGGAAGATGAACAATCTATATGACCCATCACTTTTCATGCAAATGACTGTGAATTAATACACTTTGGATTAATTAGTAGGCGAGATTCTAGCCTTCATACTATTCTGCTTGTTTACCAACCCTTACCTCCTTGAGAATGTTTGCCAAAGCTTAAACGAAAAACCATTGTTGTGCAAAGACTAAGCCTCCGAATATTTGGGCAATAGGCTGCAATAATATCTAATATTTTGACTATTATATTACTTGTCCATCTATCATAAACCCCGTATGTGGCAATATGGGTAAAGCTTTCGAGGTTCATTGATCCGTCGTCGCGAGATAGGATAATCAAATCATGGTAATCAAGGAGAATAACATCTTGATCAGGTCGCAGATAGGTATAATGTTTCCAGGGCCAATTCGTTGGGGGCTTCCAGTTGTCCACAATAACCAACTGAATTTTGACAAATCCACCATCAAGATGGACTGATGCATTAGAAACTCAGCATGCTTTCAATAATTATAACAGACCCGGATACTTCATTTTATAGAATAAGGGATAATGTATGAAGGTCGCGGGCCAGTCTGGAATCTAAGGATCTCGCTCCATCCATTGAACGACGCGTGAGGCCGGCATCGCATGTTTGAATATCATTAATTGTAACTCTCTAGGTAAAGCACCAAATTTATGAAAGGTGTTGGTGTCTCCAGTAGAGTTGAGCATTTGTGGAAGTGGTGGGATAATGGAAACCTTCTTCTGTTAGAAATGACAGATACCAAATAGGTAGTTTGAAGGTTCAATATTCCGAACCGCAGTCTGATCAGAGGCAACCAATTCCTGAAGTGCTGAGTTCGTTTCGAATATTGAGCTGCTTCCAAACATCGAAAGCAACAATACAGTCTGCCAGTCCGGAATATTGAACGCCGTCGAGGGTACTTACATTGAACTTCCTCATCAGCGGTTTCATATTCGAAAGGAACCATATTGTTACAGTTGTGGTGAGATTGAGTAGGTTCGAGTGACATGGCGCTGGGTTGCGGGTTAGGTTTTTCCTGATATTGAATTGGCTTTAAAATACCATTCTTTGATAACAAAGTGAGAACTTGTAGATTTCCGCTGTGAGATTTTGTTCTTGTAAGAAGTCAATCTGTTAACAGCACGCATTATATGCCGTATTGATAATTACACGCAGCTAGCTTGTACGCTATGCAGTCATTCTAACCTAATATAGTTTCTCTACAGTATTACTACACTCAATTGATATGATCATGCATGTCATTCACTGCTAAAACAATCGTTGGATAATTCACCAAATCACTCAGATCGGTCAAAACTTGCTGCCCGCAAAAGAAGCTGGCTGGTGTAACCATTGAAGAAAGTGCTCTAATCCTCAAGATTTCCCAACGTCTAAAAGACAGAACTCGTGTCAGAATATATGGCATTGTGAAGAAGGCAATTTTGTTGTTTCTTGTTCATCCGTTGGATTTGTTGATCACATACGGCCTCATGTTGGTTTTCTCCTACTCGCTTAAGCGCAAAGGTACAGAGCACCGTACCTATTACCGATGATTGGGTTAGATGAGCTTATACACAAAAGGTCATACGGCCTTCTTCTCAACCGTATCTTTGCAATCTCGTTAGATTGCCAATAATATAAAGCATCTGAATTTAATCAATCCATCTATCAGCATTGCAAACTCCATTTCGAACATATCCAAAATTGTCCTACAAGAACAAGCACACCAATCACCTCCACAACTCAAGTTTTTGCAGAAGCACAAGATGAATAAACACTGTCCTCAGTCAAACTCACGGAAAAAGGGATGCAAAGATGATCGAGATCTACGCAATGGGACATTCAAAATGTTTCCCCTCTTCCCTCTAGAAATACAATGCGCAATATTCAAGCACGCCTTACCAAAGCCCCAGGTCATCAATCTGGCTATGGAAATCACAGACACCCAAGACGACAGTGCGAGGAAGATAACTCGGCAGCTGCGGATTCACATACCTACAAATCCGAGCATGCTCCCATTACTTAAAGTCTGTCTCAATTCACGGGATGAAGTATACCGAAACCTTGAGAAGATCGAAGTTGCAAGTCTGGGTACACACACTCCTTATGCACTTTCGAATCCAGTCCTAGGTATCCCACCGAGAGCCCGCAATTACACAGTCGCAAACCGTTTGAAAGAATCCAGGAAGGCAAACACGACAGCTTACACTTACATGCGAGCGGAAGAAGATATTCTTATGGTAGATGCGGCTGATATGGTCACTTTGTACAGCTACGGTGGGGCTATTTCGATGTCGAACATCACTTGTCTAGCGCTCCATAATTCCGTCCTTGATGGCCACAGGTGGTCGACTCCTGGATATACGCTCGATGGTAATCATGGACGCCGTCGTCAGCACACCCTCTTTAAGCTTATCAGCATACATTGCCCCGAACTCTCAAAAATGTATTTTCTTCTTGATGGTTCACATGGCTTCCATTCCACACGATCACCAGTTGGACGTCACAAATTGGAAATACGAATCCAAGACGTGGACAGCGAATTCGCATATCAAGACTTTAGGGGTAAGGGAGCGGAAGACATGGGTGCAGGAGAATGGGAGATGTTATCGAGGGTGCGCATTCAAGAAGAAGTGAAAGCACTAATGTCAGATTGGAAGGGTTACAAGAAATCTATAATTCGGAAAATTGAGCAAGATAAAGACGTGGTGGAATTCTGGAAGACTAGAGAGCCAGTTCTGGGCGTGGCGGGCTGGCTCTATGCAGATCCCCAAGATAATCCTTTATTCTTTCCTCTCCCTCGCATTTATGTACCGGCTGTGGCAGCTTGGCTACCGGCTCATGCTGATGGTACTATTGTGGATAAGTATAAAGGACTGGCGCAGATCTTCGACGGTGCTCCATGGTAGAGTTTACAGCAGAAAGGTTGAGTGGTTAGGTGGAGTAATATAGGGTCTATCGGAATCAGCAATAAAAGAGACCAATGATTGTAACAATAGACCTGTTGAATATGCTTATCAATATAATATCTTTCCTGTGACGAGTAGCTCTGTCCCCATTATCTTGATTATGAAAACGTCCTCCCTAAGGTCACGTGTGAAGCTGGTAAGCAAGCTACCCGATATTATTCAAGTGCAAAAGCATTGAGCTTATACACCCCAAAATGCAATCTAAGTCTCGCTTTAAATTGTCTTCCAATTAGAGATGCAACAAAACGCATACATATTAATAAAGGAACCAGATCACGGGGTACGATTAAATCCCACTTCAGCATGTCCCCATCCACGCGAAGCCATGGCTCCAAACCCTCAATCTCCCGCCCTCCCTCAACCTCTACAAACGAAGACTCATCACCACACACCCAATCCCACCCCCCAAAACCAACTATAGCAATCATCGGCACCGGCTGGGCCGGCTGGACACTAGCCCAAGAACTCTCCGCCACAACCTCCTCGACATCACCCTACAACATAATCGCCATATCCCCCTCACGAACCATGGCTCTCACACCTCTCCTCGCCTCAGCCGCTTGTTCCATCTTTGATTTCCGACTCGCCGAAGAGCCCGTTCGTCGGCGTGATTCCAAATTCGAAAAATATCAAGCACTAGTCACCACCATCGATTTTCAATCCCAAACCATCAAATGCAAAGCATGTATCGGAGGAAGCGGAGTTAGTGGCGAATCTCTCGATTCCCCATCTTATAAGGGAATTAAAGACGACGAAGCGGAATTCGATGTGAAATATGATAAATTAATCCTAGCGCCCGGATGCGAAACTAACACTTTTGGAACCCCGGGAGTGAAGGAAAATGCTTTATTTATGAAGACGGTACCGGATGCGAGGAGATTAAGAGAGGGGATTTTGGACTGTTTGGGACGGGCTTCGTTACCCACGATATCCGAGCAGGAAAAGAGGGGGATATTACATTTTGCCATTGTTGGGGGCGGACCCACGGGCATTGAATTGGCGGCTGAAATTGATGAGTTGATCCAGGAACATCTGGGAGCGGTATACCCGAAATCAAAGGGCCTCTGTACAATTAGTATCTACGATGTTGCGGACCGATTACTCGGACAATTCGATGAAAAACTCAGCGAATACGCGATGGAAAAATTCTAAAATAGAGGATGCGTCAAAGTGAAAACTGGGACACATATACAGGAAATCAAGAGACATAGTATGCTCATCAAAGAAGAAGGAGAAGTTCCCTTTGGGGTAGCTGTATGGGCCGTAGGCAACACGGCGGGAAAATTAGTCGAAAATTTGAAGTGTAGAAAAAGCGAAGGATTACAGAGAATCCTCACGGACAAATGGTTGAGGGTCCTGAAACCCGATTCCGACGGTGTGGAGGGCGCAGGCGCGGATATTATCGAGAACGTCTACGCGCTAGGTGACGCGGCGGATATCCTGAATAACGAGTTACCCACCACGGCAGAAGTTGCCGTGCAGAAAGCAAAGTGGCTGACGAAGCATCTATTGGAAAGTTCAGAAGAAGAACTGGGAAAACCATTCACTTACGAACAGAAAGATCTAGTAGCGTATATAGGACGAGGCGACGGCGTCATACAAGGGAAAAAGAATTGGACGGGCGCGTCGGCGTGGTTGGCGTGGAGGAGTGGGAGTATTGCGTGGACGAGGGGGTGGAGGAGAAGAGTTATGGTGGTGGTGAATTGGGTTGCTAATTGGGTTGATGGGAGGGAGGTTGCTAGACGGTAGGGATAATGGACGGGAAGGGGAGAGATAATGAGGAAATGGGGCGAAAACGGAGTGGAAATGTGTACGATTCAAGAGATTTTTGGGGACACGCGAGGTTTATCGTATATTCCGATGTAGAAGTAATTATATCTTGTCATTTCATACACCTGTTCTATAACAACATACATCATTCACATCATGTACATTCATCTAGTGCACTTCTTAGCTTAATCGTACCCCCAACAAAGTATGTCTCCACATCATTAGAATCCGGCTCGGAATGTACCCCGAAGTGACAGTGAATAACTTAGCACTCACTAGCCTCTCACTATCCTCTGTTTATTAATTCATCTAGCGTTTTTCTCAAATGAATAGTCTTATTACTGTCTTATCTTATTACAATCTTACATCTGCAGATAGAAGAAATGTATTTGACCTATCGTATCCCTACCCATATTCGCAGTTGACCTTCTATCCTAAAAGACTCTCTCATCATTCCTACGCGTGATTATTCATCAAATATTTTGGATAGAAAGATCCCATGACTCCGAGTAAGATAAAAATCTCAAGTAATTTTGGAATTTTCTTGTATTGAATCTTTATTAAACATCATTCCTTCGCTACCCAGAACACTATATCGTGTCTTGTCGTGTGTATCATATATCATGCATCATACCTTGTCTCATCTGAGATCGTTTATGTCTCCCCAAACAACAGAGTGATGTCATAACCATCGCACAAACCGCGTTTCCATGAAATCTTATCACATCCCATCTATCCACATACTTTTACCATACCATCCCACCATACAACCAATTTTCGGCTACTCTCACGCATCATACAAACTCTCATAGTAAGCCTCAAACGCCGCATGTCTAGCCGGATCTGCTGCATCATCTTCATCATCTGAGTCTTCTATTTCTTCCTCATCTTCTGTGGCATAGTCATCTTCATCTTCTGCATGCTCTGCTCTCTCAGTCTCCTGTTCCTCATTTGTTGGTTCAGTGAGTAGTAGTGTACTATTCAACGGTACACTCGTTGATATTCCACTAGCAATTGTCCCACTAGCTTCTTCACCGGGCATTGCTTCCTCAAATATACTCTCCAAGATGCGCGTTCGAGGAAGGCCATGACTTTGGTTTTCATGTCTTTGCAGATGACTTGACATATCTCTCGCCGAACGTGTTTCAATAGGCCCATTATTTTTATTTTTCTCTTCATCTTGTTTGTTTGCTTCTACCTCCTCCTCTTCTGTATCTTTCTGAGAGGATAATGTAGAATTTCTCGACTGCATGAACAACTGATTGTGCTGATCACTGTTGCTAGATCCTATTTGCATAGGCTTTTTGCAGAGCAATCTTGGATGATCTTCTTCACTCCTAGGATCATTTTCTTCTGCTCTTGGGCTAGCCACAAGAAGGTGTCTGATCTTTCCAAGTACTACAGGATCAATATTGGTAGAAAAGTTGATGCCGTGAGCAAATTCAGATGATACAGTCTCTCCATCAGTAGAGACGCCGTCCCAATCATGCGGCACCACTAACCCACTACTCCAAGGACTTAACATTATTCGTTGTTCACGGATCCGTTCCTGAAGTGCGCCCTTATACAATGTCAGAATATGTTTCGATACTTCAGCCCCTAATTTTTGGGTCAAATTGCCTAATTCCTTCAAATTATTCGTAGTTACATCCTCTGAATACAAATCTACCCTCCTCAAAAGTTGGGAATGTTGAGTGTTAGGCTTCGACATGAATACCTGATTGTGAGGGGGATCATGTTTGGTATTTTTGAGCTTTTCAAACGCAAGTTGTGGGTGAGCAAGGGGAGCGAACTGTTCTGGACCAGGCAATTCCCCACTTGCAATAGGATGGAATCGTGGATTCTGCATCCATTCGTATATTGTCTCGTCATCGAGGATATTCTTCGAATGCATATGCTCTTGGTCGCTCGTTATACTTCGTCTTCTCAAAATAACCTCTTCAATGCTTCCTTTCAGAACTAAAGTCTCCACATGTACGGGGCAGAGTTGACCGATGCGGTGAGATCTTTTGATAGCTTGTGCCTCCACTTGTGGTGAAAAGACTGGATTGACAAAGTATATTCTTGACGCTGCGCTCAAATCTAAACCAATAGCGGCTTGGTTAACATCCATGAGCATAACACCAACACTATCGTGAGAGTTAAACTTTGTAACACATTTTGAACGCTCAGATGTTGAGTCGCTATTAGTGTATACTAGAAGTTCGATGTCCACACATTTCAGTGCTTGCGCAATGTAATATCCCATGTTTTCGGCCTCGTAAAATACGATAATTTTCTCGTTCTTATGGTGAAGAAAGATCTGGTCCATGAGATATGATAATTTGGATGAGGCGGTGGATATGATAGTAGAGCTTTTCCACATGAGGTTCTTTACTGGAGGTGAGACATCAAGGCTTGTATTCGGTCGGTGATGTATAAGACTCGCTTGTGCTAGTTTGAATTCGACAGGGTCTATGCCAGCCTCCTTTGCAATTCTTCGCATCATTTTCTCTCCAGAATCGATGATTCTAGCTGCATCGAGAGCATGTCCATTTTCCTCTTCCCTTTCACCACGATAATATCTATTCAGAACATTTTTTGCACCAAGAATCATAGTAGCACCCATTAAGGTTGGACTTCCATCAAGGAAGTCAAGTGCCCATGCACGCCTAATTTCTTCCTGCAAAGGATTCTGTACATACATGGCCATTTCATGCACTCGACTAACGGCTGTGAATATACCATTGGTAAGAGCTAGCTCACCAACCCGAATGGCTTCCTGTAAAAGATTTCTGTCTCCAGGATTAATGCTATCTTTGGTAAGAAACTTTTTGGCAGTATGTAGGGCGTTCTCAATCATTACGGTGGTATAGCCTGACCAAGTAAAAGAAGCCTGTCGTAAGTTTGAGAATAAATCCAGAAGCTCTCTTCTGTTTTTGGAATGGAAGAAATAGTCTGCACCTTTCCTTTCTGAGGTAATGGCGTTTATGGTTATCATCATCGAAAATATGTTCAACGATAACTTATCCTGCAAACATCCATCGAGGTAGACAATTTTCCTGTTTAATGGAGGAAGTCTCAATTGTTCTTTGATGTCCTTGTCTGTATGCCGGATCATCATAATTTCCAAAGTGGACCTGAGAATTTGTGAATCACCATGAAGCTTGTGATTATATCGGGGTTTGATGACTAGATCCAACCAGGCTGCTTGGTCACCCTTTGGAGTCGTGTTCGCCCATGGCTGGGCTTTGAGATATGATGTCAATATATTACCGAGCTTCAAGATGTCTTTGATGTCTTGCTCAATCAACGCTTTCGCCGGATTGGTGTAGCTTTTCTCCCAGTGCAAGTTAGCATTTTCTGGGCCTAAGGGCTTCATGTCGTGATTTCCGAACGCATAAGTTCTTGGAAATTCGATATTTGTACCGCGAAGACCATTTGTAGGAGTTCCTGAGATAATCCAACGCGCATCAAGGTGTAGAAAGTCAATCATAACTACCGCGTTTAATCTTGTGCTTTTTGCAACATTTCCGAAACCATGACCTTCGTCAGTGATGAGACGTTTGAAATGGAGATCTCGTAGTGGAGAACGGTATTTTAATGGTTCTGGGGCTAGTTCTTCCGAGAATACCTTGCAATAGCAATTTGAAGCTTCCGATTTTCCAAGCCAGTGCTGGCAAGTGGTGGTTTGTTGCGGGGAGGTTAAAGCTTCTTCTGCAGCCTCTTTCTCAAATCTCGTTCTACTAAATAGAATAATGTCATACTTTGCCAACTCGTGTGCGGCTGGTACTGGAACTTCCATATCATTCATAACCAAGTAACTCAAGCCGATGGTATGTTTATCTATCTCTTGGATCCATTGGTGCACCAGATCGGGTGGGACTACTACGAGTGTAGACTTTGCGAGCCAAATCTTCCTCTTGGCCGGGCTTGATGGACTGCCGGTCTCTCGATCGGGCAGGCGAGGATTATACCAATAATAGCCAATTCCTCTATTAAGCGCAGCATGCATTTGACTAAATCCAACTTCTCCTTCTGACTCCGTTTTTCCAAGGATTAGCTCCCACGGTATTCCATGTCTGCCGACAGTCGAAGCGCACATATCGAGAAGAGAACCTGTTTTCTTTCGCTTGGGAATTGTGTCAACAGAGTGCTCGACTGGCGTTTGAGGTCGCAGATACTTCGTCGATAGAATCAGGGCCAAGCAGATCAGAGTCTTCCCTAGTCCCATGTTTTCTGCGCATATTCCACCTCTTGGGGCTTCGTATTGGCGTGGTATCCGCAGATAAACGCCCGCACTCAAGTCGCAATAAAAGGTCTCCCCAGACTGGTCTTTAATTTCTCGAAGTCGTGGATCCATAAAATATCCTGGCTGTGTTTCCCGCTGCAACATCATCGCAGCCGTTCGACACCTTTTGAGTATTGATGAGTCAGTATTTCCTTCCCAGAAAGTGTTTCAAAACAAAAAGGGAACAAAGGTTATGTCATGAAATAGGTATCACGTTATTAAGGTTGAAAAAAGTGAGGCTTTGAGGTCATTACACACAATTAACAATGGAAGGGGCAAAAGACAGCAAAATTTGTGAACCGTTTACTTACTGGTAGGCATGCATTTGCGTGTTTGGATTGAGTCCTTGTACATTACCTGCCAAAAGCGAACGCATCGCATCATGCGCATAATGATCCCCAATGACCACACGTGGGTCTGGTTTGGGAGATGGCAGAGCATTGAACAATTCAAATAGGGGGACGGTCCCTGTGGATTCTTTCGCATCCAGCTCAGAGTCGATATGCTGAATTGGTGTATCATCTGACCAGGTACCTTTCCAAGTTGCATTTGAAAGATCTAGCTTGTTTAGCAGAGCCCTCATACTCTTGCGAAGCCGCTTTATGGAACTGTAACAAATTAGAATGAGTCCGAAACTAGGGCAGCAATCGATCGAGACCTACGGATCTAACACGACATTTCCAATATCACCTGGCAGGATATATACCCTTATTTGACCACTATTCTTGTCCCTCGCCTTGAACTCCATTCTGATCCAACCAGCATTGTGTATTCCGGTGTACTCAGTAAGGACAGAGGAACGAAACAATGCACCTTGTAGAGTATTTGGTAGGTACTGGACACTCTGTTGAAAATTGTTGATATCGGAAGGAAGATGAAAGGCATGCCAACTTCGACAGGAAAATGATTCTTCCGTCAAGAGTGAGCAGTCCTGCTTATGTATGCGAATCGAACCTGCAGGAATATAATTTCTGAGGTCAGAAAAAAAGCTGCGCTTGGAACCCGACATTGAATCCTGGCATGGAGTTGATAATACAGCGAAACTTGAATCTGATGGAATCTGCTGGTTTGACCACTTTTTATGATCCGGCTTCTGCTCGGCTGCGCCTATTTTCTTATTGATCTATCACATATGATTAGTAGGAAACTCCAGCATTAAACAGTTCTTCGTCTCACCCAGATTTTCTTCATTCCAATGGATTTTTTGATCTCAAGAAGATTCTCACTGATGGGAGTGGAAGGTGCCATGTTGGGTTGGAAAATTAATGTCAGCTTTAAGATTGACGTGCTTTCAAAGACTGAGTTGATCCAAAAGGTTGAAGTGCTTTGGAAACAAAGTTGGATACAAAATTGAAGAAGATCATGGAAAACCTCGACCAGGTTGAACAGATCTAGACAGCGTGATGAAGGCAACAACTTCAGGAAAAACTATCAAGCAAAGAACAAATGCAATGTGAATACTCTTGTAGGGTTATCAAGGATATCAGATATGTAATATCCATCAAAGGATAATAATTCGAAGTTGTATGTTGTTATGAGGAAATTTGGATTACAGAGAAGGAAAGTAAATAAATATCAAGGAAGGAACTATCAATGACAGGTACTGGCACACAATGTGTAGAGGCAAAGATACTAAGACAGATTGAGAAGATTCCGAGGTTCCGAGGTTTCTGTCACGTTTCTGTCACGTTTGTTTGTCAGCATTACAGACTACACCTCATCCTTTTTCTTACTTCTTCATACCTTTTTGAGATTTGAAGTATATAGAGTGAATGAGAAAGTATTCTTTGATCTCTGGAAAGACGTTTTGATTGGTCTCGAGGCAGATAGTAATGTGTCGTTCTTCCATTGATGATATATTACTTATAAGTGAATTTGTATGAAACTGACTTTGATGGTAGTAAATTCAATATCCCAAGCAAAAAATACACGTGCCGCATGATGTGCGCTGATGGACAGTAAAAGCGAGAATATCATGGCTATCTTAAGTCTCTGAAGACCGTCATGCACAAGGTTGTTCAAGTCTGCAAAATTCCCCTAGAAAAAGCCTGTCTGTATGGAGACTCAAAAACACAAACGCAAAGACAACATTTAGGTTTGCTATTTCAGTCATAAACGAGCGAACTGCTCTCGCACAATGACTTTGACTGCACCCTGCTGCTTGATTCATACATTTTCACTAAACAGAAATCACAAACCTCCTCAATTGTTTCCCAAAATAACCCCTATCCCGCTCAGAACACCCTCTAATCAACATTTTGAAAGGATTGTCTTTAAAACAGGTTTATGACACATCCCATCTCTCTAACCAAAACTTGCTATTAATCTCAGTCATACCTCAGCCGGGAACATTGGCCCAGGCCTTTATCAAAAAACTCTTCAACCTGTCTCCATATCTCCAAAAGCCCAATGGCACCTGTCCCTCGCAAACCTATTCCAATTCTACAGACTTGTCAACGCAAACAATGCTCCCTGTAGGAAGCCAATCCCTAGCAGCCTGACTACCCAATTTCTTCTTCAACTCCACTCCACAATACAACTCTCACACCTCGAGCCCAAACACTTAGCTAGCGTCACGGTATCAAATCTGCAATCCCCTTGGATCATGTCAAGTTTGTCTATCTATGAATTCAATGAAGCTCATAAGATCATGGAGTTTTAAGTGAGGTATTCCAAGCAGAGTTTGTAAGTCATGGAATGCATGGACATGAGAAAACAATTCTGTTAGAATAAAGCGATTGAATGGGGACAGGTCTAAGGATTGGGCAGGGCAGATGTCTATGATCTTTGTTCAGATTGGACTTGTGATATGCTGATTAGATTATTGATCTCAACATCTAGCACCAGTACACCTGACGTCCATTGCATGAGCAAGCCACTAGAGGAAGCCATTTAGCAGTATGAGTTGCAGGAAAAAAACCTCACCTCAAGCAGATCAAACGACTTCTGAAATCTATCTAATAACTTATGCATCCCAAACCCACATATACACAATAACTCGAAAGATAAAATGTTATAGCAAGAAGCTCATCGTATCAAACCTAGCGTGACGATTGCTTCTAGATTCCAATAAATGCATTTTTAGAATCATTGAGTCAAATCAGTGAATTAAGCCTCTTAGCAATAACTACATCATCTTTTTCCCAAGAACAAAGCCTCTCTTTTCATCCTATGATAACAAACAAACTCTCACCCCTCACACCAAACCCAGGACATTATGAGTAGTAGTTGTCCAACCCAATGAAAATCCAAGCTCGAGCCACCACCCCTTTCTTGGCCCAAAGTTCCCCCAACTCCCGCCCCAATCATATTCTTTCCACATGATGATAACAAATTCACATAAACCGTTTGTTGCATATCTGAAAAGCTGGATAATCAACTATTTGGAGAGAAAGAGCTTTTTTTAATTTATTCTTGAGTTCGAGGTTTTGTTTTGTAATTTCAACTTCAACTTTGACTTTGACTCTCGTTTCGCCCACCCCCTTCATTTTGAGTCATCAATAAGAGGTCACCACAACGCTGCATTTCTTGCTATTTGTAATATTTATGCTACGTATGTTGTAGAGATTGTTTGATTTATTTGATTTATTCTATTTTCTTCTGTCTTGGCGTATTGTGGTGATGATTGATGTCATAGTGATGAACTGGTATCCAATCTCTCAGTGAGATATATAGAGGCTGTAATAATCAACTTTTCTGCTATTCTGGCCTCATCCTGATTCTGAGATTTCATAACTCATCTGTGAGTGCAGCGAGTACGATAACGAGAAGCCCATTTGGTTGACGAAATTAGAGCTACATATCCAAGTAGTTTGTCGTGGTTGATCTTAGTCACAAGCTTTGTATTTCTCACATTGAGCTTTCTTGATATGCCGCATAACTATTTCGTTCACTGTTTGAGAAAAGTCATGTGCAATGATGTATTGCGTTCCTAACTAGACTATTGATACGAGCTGAAGCTAAACTTGTGTCATCTCGCAAAAATAAAGCCCAAACCCCCTAACTAATATTGATTCTGACTATCCTGCATACTCTGCTTATTTCAGTAGTTATTTGCTTTCTCCTGCCCTGTCACACCCAAAACACCTTGTCATGTACCATATCAGATATGTGAACGTAACATCCATCATCCATGAAGCCATGTTCCGCCTACCACGGTTCCCCATCAAAGATCTGCTTCAACCCCGTGTACTTGTGCAGAGGTGTTCCATCCTTGCGGACTATCAAATAAACCCCAAGTAATGGTGAATATAATTCCGGAGTCTCAGAATTGCAACAACAAGGGCTCGCAGTGAAGTGATCCTTGCACTCGGCGAGTAATGCCGGGACCGGTGAAATCTTCTCCCAATACTTTAATGTTTCTTTCCCCGGCATATTCCATCTGTCGTTCTGCGTGGTTTGTAAAAAGCGTTTGAAATCTTTTAACATTCTCCGGGAGTCGCGGTCAATGAATTCAAGAATCCCGGGAATGTAGCCTAGCTGCCGCTGTAAATGTATCCGATCAATCTCAGACATATTTGGCACGGTAAACTCAGCTTTGCCTCGCGCGATATTCCATTCTAAATCCGCGCTGCCTTCACTAATGTCAACAATTTGGAGGGATCCAGGAGTTTCCATGGCACCTGAACATCTCACTATGCTCTCATCTAAAACAAAACTGAATGTTTTCAGAGCTGGGCAGTGGATGCTGATTAAAGTGTAAAGCTTCGCTTGACGCCGCATCCTCGATTCATCTGACTCCCAACGGGTCTCGTAATCCACGAAAGCAAGATGTGTGATATTTTGGAACTTGATGCTCCCTCCCAAATCATGCAATTCCATGAAACCATTCAATTCCGTGAGTAAAGTATCAATATTCGGCCGAAGATATCGATATCGATCAGTATCAGATTTGCTTCTAATGGGGATATGGTTTGGAACGACAAGCTCGAGCTTTTTGTAGCGTCGAAGAACTTCTCCATGTGAGTTTCTGCTTGTGAGTAATAGAGAGCGTAATCCCTGATGTCGGTATGGGGAGAAGTAAACACCATGTCTCACGGGATTAATGCTATCACCGTCGGCCCAAAATTCCCATGGTACTAATTCTGGTTTAAGAAAGGCTTTGTTGAAAATGAGGCACTGGATTTCACGTGGGAATAAGTGAAACAGTGTAAACCCACCGGATGTTTTTGTTGCGCTCTTCTGAACCATGGTGTTATTCATGCTGATCGAGATTGGCGAGTTGTAATCGAGTATTCGCTGTTTTGATGATAGATAAACTGTTGGGATGGTGAACGGTGAGTGTGAAGTGATAGAATTCTGCTGAGATCACCAGTCAATCTGCAGAAAATCCGTCGAGATGGAAATTGTTGAGATTTTGCGTGTGGATTGAGTTTCGGATTAAACTTTGCAGATTTTGATATGCGGGAGTTGAATTTGTTGCGTGGGTTGGGATTTCTGAGAGCTATATATAAGATATAGAAGGTACGGTAGAATCATAGTACAGCATGGCATTCTCGTGGGGAAGTTCTTGCTGGGAAGAAGTCAACCAGAACCGTAGCATCTGTAGCCGTATTTGTAATCTAGCGGAATAAAATATACGGTAGCGGTTTCACGACACATGGGTAAGCGAGGTACGGCGAGCTAGTGGATAATTCTTCTAGGCGAGTGAGAGACTCTAATAAATGTGTTGCCTAGCACAAGATTATATTCACCTAACTTTATACAGACTTGAATATTGGTGAGCGCATAGAACCCCAGCCGAGCATGATTACATATGCTTGGCATAAATTCCCGGGAACTGGCACCATCAGCGACCAACTTGGTGCTATTGGGAAAATAAGGAAAGGGGCTTATTGGTTTTCAGACGTTCAGCATCAGGAATGTTTCCAGTGATGTTACATCTTAAGGATAAATTATAGAATGATATAGATAACTGATAGAGTTAGTATAAGCTGGTACAGAATATCGGACAGCTTCTATTTTCGGGGGACTCTGAAAGTGATAGCTCGTGCAGAACCTGAGTATTGCAAAAGATCTGATTAGTCAGTTATGAGAAGAAACATATTGAGTTGTTCGATCAATTTCGAATTTAAGTTTATGGAGTGCACTAATCTAGATATGTAGAATATGAGCTATAATAGTATATATTGATCACACAGTGCATGTAAGGAAAGAAAATAAGCAGTGAACATTAGAGCATACTGAGATATATATATACATATACACATCGCAATCCTGGGACTCAAAATCTTGCTACGAATCGACTGGTTGATGTTTATTAGTTGACTGGCTCGTTTTCCCCGGTATATATAAAAGACTGTTATGAATAGTTAAAGTATTTCCATTAGTCTATCCTTCATCTATCCCATTTCCATCGTTTTTCCCCTTCGTTTATCCCCGTATACATCTCATTCCTGTGCTTTGATTGAATCTTTAATTTTCATGCTGATCACTGATAGTCGGGATACGAGAGAGGGGAAATCAGTGATGTTATAAGGATTGCATGATACTGGTCGATGAAACAAGGCTTCTATAAGAATAAGATGTTCCTTTGCGTTTTCTTAGATTGTTGTAATTTGACTTCGCGTATAAGTAGTATATACATGGATATGTAGTACGTATCTATGGGTATTTGCGATTTAATGGCTTTATATAAACATAATTTGAGGAGTATTCTTCGCGAAGTGGCACTCGGTGTTGAAAACGGTTATAGTTTGTGCGCATTTGAATGCTCACTTATCGATAGAATCACAGAGCAACTCGTACGGAATACTAGAACTTAATATCAAGACTCATTTCACAATAAGAGGAATCACTTTCAAAAGAAATTGTATGAAGAGGCTATTTTAATATGTAAAGTTTCCTAACTACGGTGTTTTAAATTTAGTCAGTCTTCCGACTATAAGCTCCTGTTCCTCAAACCATCTTATCGGGTATTCTTGTCATATGTCTGGCTGAAAATACTCTGCCTCTGATATCCTTTCTCAAACATTGGACCTGGTCTACCATGGTTCTCCATCGAATATCTGAGTCAGCCCTTTGTACTTATGCACAGGGGTTCCGTCATTGTGACACGGTATGTTAGCTTTCAAGATAGGCAGCCAAAGCCAGGGCAATTGACGTTTGTGTTTCAGAGCGCGGGAAGAGCCACGTCCGGTTTTAGACCCACGTACCAAGTTGCCTTCTGGATACTCCAACCAGCCCAGCAGAGCGGGTACCGGCCGGCGAGTTTCCCAGTATTTCAAAGTCGCCTCTCCAGGTGCAGGCCAGAAATAATTTTCTTTCGACGCGAGAAACTGGTCGAAGTCTCCGGTGATGATGTCCGCGCCTGCTTGGATTCTCTTCAATTGTTGCAGATAGTGAAGGTAACACAGGTGTTTTTCGGATTTGCGCACAAGAGGATCATAATGTAAGTGCAAATCCAAATCCATCACGCCATCTGAAATATCCAGCATTCGATGTGCGCTCATATATGATGGATGTCTTTGATCACATTGCTGCACCTCAACTAATATCCATAATTTGGAGAGTGCCGGACAGTGCTTACTTAGCAGCGTGTATAGTGTGGCTGCTATGTTCATTCTCGAGGCATAGGTCATTCGGGAACCATACATCCTCGCGGTCCCCGTACTGTTCAACGCCAAATGTGTGATGTTTGCGAAAGGCAAACTGCCGCCCACATTGTATAAATGCAGCATATCCGTGGCCGTAACGATCAAAGTATCTATGTGAGAACGAAAGTAAGTCGTCAGTTCGCCTATGTACTTGTCGAACGAAGGCGGGCCCGCAATCTCGAATCTCTGGAATCGGCGAAAGATCTCGGCGTTGGATTCCTTGCAGGCTAGCAGTAAACTTTTGAGCTGCCTATGTTTGGGAGTATGAGATGTGAATACTCTGTCGAGTTCATTTACCCCGATGTGCAATTCAACGACTAACGGATCGGGTTGTGCTTCTTTGAAGATGCGGGCTTGGAGTTCGAATGGCAAGCGCGAGAAGGGCTTGAAATCAGTTAGGGCTTTGGGATTTGACCGTGAAGTTAAATTCATAACTGTGGTTTTATGAAGATTCCTAGGGAATGGCTTAGGTATCGTGTATGTGGAAACTTGATAAGTTTAATGATCGCTCAAGTATCAATGGTATGAAATTCTGTATTCGAAAGAATGAAGAGTTTAAATGTGTCTTGTGGACAATGCGATAGTATAGAAACTTTGATGTGTTCTTTGGAAAGCGGCCGTTATAAGTGTGAGTATCTTATGTAAACATATGTATTTATGTTACGTATCGAAGATGGATTCAAGAATTCCAAGACGTGCGATGATGAAGTATTTATGCTCAACGAGAATGTAAGTACGGCGAAACTGGAGAGAACACCGCTGTATCGAAGAACACACTAAACTTCAAGTACGACAGCATACACACCGTAGTCAAGAAGGAATTCATCTTCTCGCTTAGAGCAGGAGATACTCCATTTTTCTGTCCTTCTCTCCAATACCCACCTCAATACCAAATCAAAAACCACAGTTTTAATCGCAAAGAGAATAGAGAGAGGAAAAGAAGAATTATCAATACGGAGGCTTTATCGAAACGCCTCAAGCCTGAGACCTCACAACATCATTCATTCATTGCGATCACTTCAATACTTGTGCCGATACCGATCTTGATACTAACCACTCGCCAGGTACGCAAACAATGTATCTTGGTTCACGTATTTGTGGAGTTACAATCGCATGATAAGAGTTTGGTAATGACTAGAGAACGATGAGCCCATTATCAGCCACAGAACCCAGCAACCGAATTAATCAAGTCATTTTTCGTTTGCAAGTATGGATTGCCACTGCTTTCAGCTTCATCGGAGCTCAAATAATATGCTTTCCTCCTACTGAGAGAGAGAAACTAGTTTTATCTTGTAAGTGACGACTGTGGGCTGGCGACCTGAAGAGGAGAAGTTTGGCTTTGTCATGATATCTTGCGGACAAAAATGGCAGTGGACCCTAAATGCATTTTCAGCTTGCTCAATCTGATTAAGGAGAAAGTTTCAGGCTACTGCCAAAATCAAGCAGAGAAGAAATAGTGTGATACTTTACACATTAAGTTGAACTGGTCTTGTCTATCAGAGCTTATCAATCTTCCTCAATTTTATCCGGACTGCATAATTCGCTTCTCTCCCTCTCCCTCTCCCTTTCCCTTTCCCTTTCCCTTTCCCTTTCCCTATCGCTTGACGTCTCCCTATCCACACTCATATCATCTCTTGAGGTATCATTGCTATATCTCCTTCGCCTTTCATCATCTGTCTCATCTCTCTCCTCATCTCTATAACCACCCATATGTTCATCTTCTCCATTCTCTTGCTTCACGTGATTTACACCTTGCGATTCAAGATGTAGATTATTCATCCTTGGAGACGCATCGTCATCCCCTACATCGACCCATATCCGAACAGTCCCATCTAAACCACCACTCACAATCGCTCCCTTTGGCCCAGGAGCAGTATCAACCCAACAAACTACTCCTTCATGTCCTTGAACTTTCTGTATTAATTCCTTCGTGCTTACATCCCAGAAAAGAATGTCTCCATCTTCACTACCCGAACTGATAAATCCCTGATTACCACTGAAACCAAAACTTCCACCTAATGAGTATTTCTTATTAACGTGGCCTTGATATGTCTTTTTGCATGTTCCAGCAACATAGTCCCATAGTCGTATGCATGAATCGAGTGTATGCGCCAGAATAAACCGACCGTTGGGCGAGAACCGGACTGTGGTTACGGGCGCATTATCTTCGTGCACGAGAGTGCGAAGACATTGGCCAGTTGCGGTATCCCATACGCGACTAGGGTAAGATTAGTATCTTGATACAAAATGGTAAACGATCAGCAAATGTGCTTACATCAGTCCATCAGTAGAACAACTGCAAACCAAAGTTCCATCTCGTATGAAATCTACCGCACCAACCGGATCCGAATGCGCTGGTAAACTTCTCATCTGTCTTCTTGCACGTAGATCCCACAGAAAGACTGCTTCATCATAGCTTCCACTTGCAATCACATTACCCTTTGGGGAGAAAGCCACCGAATAAACATAATTATGATGCCCAAGTAAAGGCGTAGGGTATGGTTTACCAGTCGCCCGATCCCAAAGTCTAATAACCTTATCATCAGATCCAGAAGCGATAGTGTTCGAGTCCGGACTCCAAGCTATTGTTGATACACCTGCGAGATGTCCTTCCATTGTTCGCATATGTTTTCCCGTTTCCGCATCCCATATTTTAATTGTGCCATCTGCAGAACAACTAGCTATCCATCGACCATTGGGCGAATATCTTACTTGCGCAACTCCTTTGCGATGTCCTCGTAGTATAAATTTGCATTTGTAGTTGAGTTTTAAAGGTTTATGAGAAGGAGGCGTAGATGAGGAATGCGCCGAACGCTGTGATTCTTCAGAGGTAGATCTGCTTCTTGAATGAATTGACTTTCGACGACTTCGAGGGCTTCGCGGACTTCGATGGCGGGGATGTGTATGGTCAAGCTCGTCGGCACTGCCATCACTAGAATACGTTCTTGATTGTCTGCGTGTTGAATCCCGACGCGTGCTTGTAGAAGGTCGAGTTGCTTTGTCTTCTGCTAGTTCGTCTGGTGAACTATAACCTGGTGTAGAAACTTCGCTATCATATCTTCGACGTTTTGCTTGGCGTCTTTCTGTCATATTGAATGGGGTTGTTGTCGATGAATCGAAGTTAGACATTATTTCGAGCTTTCGAGCTCTTGTTACATTGATGACGGCTCAGAATAATTAAGCGCTGACGTATGGAGAAATTAGCCGCAACGCGCCTAGCCTTGCATAGCCGGGATCCTCAAACCCCTGGTTTTGTGTCCTTGGTGTTGAATCTAGAACCGTCATGAAACTTATCTCAAGGGAAGGGACCAAACTGATGAAAAATGGTCCAAACAAAAACCATAATAGCTACGCACTCCAAACATTGAACTAACCATCCAAACTTTTCTTCCTTTTTTTCGAGTCTGGGTTTAATAGAATGAATGGTGTGATAACTTTATTATATGCAACTGCAAGGGTCAAAATCTTAAAACAGAGTTCTTTAATTTCATTTCTTCAGCATTACACCGCTGCCACTCCAGCAAGTATCCACGATATAAGACTTCTTTCCTGCCCTTCTCCCCCCCCCCCCCCCCAACCCTACTTCAATCACGATGGGATCTTTATCACCAGAAGTTACTGAGATCAACGTGATTACCTTCAATTGTTGGGGTCTTAAGTTTCTTTCTGATCTAAGAAATGAACGTCTTACGGAAATTGGGAAAGCCATAGGGTCGGCAAGTCCTACACCCCATATAGTTGGTCTACAGGAGTGTTGGACACAAGAAGACTACAAGAGTATACGAAAGGAAACGAAGCATATTTTGCCTCATGGAAAGTTTTATCACAGTGGCATATTCGGAGGAGGTTTAGCAATATTATCAAAATGGCCAATCGAAGAGAGCTCGATGTTCAGGTATCCCTTAAATGGCAGACCTACGGCATTTTTCAGGGGCGATTGGTTTGTTGGGAAAGGTGTTGCTGCTGCAAGAATACGATTTGGACAAGGTTCGAAGGATATTGTGGAGGTTTTTACCACACATGCAAGTACTTAGGAGCTTTTGGGTGTACCATCACTAACATACGTAGCTTCACGCACCATATGAAACAGAACCACACGATTCCTATATCTGCCACCGAACAGCACAGGCATGGGAAATAGCAAAACTTATGAGAGGTGCCGCAGAGCGTGGACATTTAGTTCTCGGCCTGGGGGATTTTAATATGATACCATTATCCCTTGCCCATCGACTTATCAGTACACATTCACCTGCTAGGGACGTGTGGATGGTTTTGCATCCTGATTGCTCCATCGGTGCGGCGATTGATAAAGTCGAACAAGCTCGAAGACGTCCAATACCGACTGCCGAATTTAACCTATTGGAAAATGGTGCAACTTGCGATAGCGTATTAAATACGTGGCGATGGAGTAAAGGACAACAAAAACGTCTTGGGCCAAATCGTCCCGAAATTGAGATTGCAGGTGATACACTGGACCCCCGCGCGAAACGACTGGATTATATTTTCGCCAATACATGTTTCGATGAAAACAATCCATCAGCAGGAGGATGGATAGTAAAAAGTGCACGTGTTGGTATGCTGCAACGACATTCAAAATATCAATGCTCATTGAGTGATCATTTCTCCGTCGAAGCAACATTGGTACATACGAAATATGTATCACCAGCCGAACAGACAATAGAAAATAAATCCGCCGTATCTAATGGTGTCTACCTCCAAACCGCCCCCTCAGAATCTCATCTTCTCAGCGCACATTTACAACTCATACCTTCTCCATCACCACCCTACCTCCCCATCTCAACATACGACGAAATTATCTCCATGATTCATACCTACCGACTCCGAGAGCGTCGTCAACGACGTCTTCGTTTAGGTCATTTCGTCGCTTCGGTATTTGTTAGTATAGGTTGTTTTGTGGCTGTTTGGTGGAGTCCTCGAAAGTTTGTTGCATTTCTACTTATGCTATTGAGTAGTTTGGGACTTGGAGCGGGCGTTATCGATGGCTTGATTGGGGGGCTTTTTGTCGGAAGTGAGCTTAGAGCACTTAAGGAATTTGAATGGGAGATTAGTAATGCAAAGGCGGCGGCTAATGGGGAACCGCATGTTCTAGACGAGGAGGGGATTCAGGACTGGTAGTTATATCCTGTGAGAGTGGGTAGAGGGAGTGGGACATGATTAATGTGTCATTGGAAAAGTACCTACGGGTTGTACTTTGAGTACAGTACATCATGATATGACGGCGAACTGTATTTTTATGCTTTGTGTTGTGGATATTATTTTAGTCTTGTTATGCTGCCACGAGGGAATGTATAATACACAAGGGAGCGTTTCTGTTGCGACGTACCACGTTTTCTCTTCATTTTTGCTCGTTCGTCTCCTTTTCAATTACATATCTTGAGCTTAAAATATCAACATATCATGCTTCTGTTACTTTATTTGGTACAACTTCTTCTATCATGCACAGTCCTGCGATAATAACCAGCACTGCACCGCATCGCGAATTCCAACATCCCCAGTCGCTCTTTCCTTCGCCGTTACCCTCGTGTAACATTACTTTCCTCATACCTATCAACCTTCCTTCCTTCCTTCCTTCCCATTTGGTTGTTACTCTACTTTTGCTTTGTCAGTTCTCATCTTGTTCATTCGTTCGTTCCTTCCTCCTTCAGTTGTTTTCATACTGAGCTCTTGTATGGGATTAAATGGTAATAAGATATCAAAACATCAATTCATCTGATTGTCCTTTGGTTATAATTTATTATTAGTATATTGAAAGAGCAGTGATTATACAGCTCACAAGTATTACTTTTGGACTGTGGTGTTTGCTACTGGATACGTGGGTACGTGGGTACTCTTGAATAGTTTTTTCTGGAGGGAACGGAGTCATACGCGAGGTTTACTCGAGGAGTACGAATGAGGAGTTGAGGACGTATGGGAAATCGAAATTGGAAAGTTTTATTGTTCATCTTGATTTGAAGGAGGAGTGCGAGGGTTGCGATGAGTATGATGAGTCCAACGAGTGCCATTGGCCCAACACGTCCAAAGGGTCCACCTGATTTGAGAAAGATAAATATGGAGACGGCTGTGTATGTGATTGTGGATTCGGGTGTGGGTATGGATGTGGATGGTGATATGGAGATGAGAGCAACGGCGGGAGATGGAGCAAAGAATAAGGGGAAGGTGGTAGGAATGAAACATGCGAGTACTAAACGGACCATAAAGATGGAGGAGAAGCCGAAGGAATACCATATGATGAAAACCAAAAATGATGGGGAGTATAAGAATGAGATACCTATATTTCCTGGGTTAATGGGGGAGGAACAGAGGAGGAAATTTGAAAAGATAAACATTGTTAACATGGATGACAACGTAGGATGTGGGAAGGGGGTGAAAAATGTGAAGGCTATGAGCATTGGAAAGCGGAATAATGGTAGTGCAAGGGGAGTGAAAAAAAGCGCTATAGGGCTTTTAGATGAGAAACTCACCTTCCCTGGATTACTAAAGGAGGTAGAGAGGAGGGAAGCGGAAAGAAGGGACATCAGAGAGAGGGAGGACAGAGAGAGGGAGAATAGAGAGAGAGAAGAAAGAGGGAAGTTGATAGTGTGGGGGCTGTTGCAAGACAGGGAGGGGAACCAACATAGAAATGCACATGGATATAATGAGGAGATGGTGGATGGGAATTACGTATCAACAGTAGGAAACCAGAAGGTTGGAGGTGTCAAAGAATGGCAAGGGAAATACGGGGAGTTCCGGAGAAGTTTGGAGACTAGACACGAAAATTCTCCACACGATGAAGCTCCGGAAAGACTCAGACAAGAACAGCATGGGAAGCTAGGAAGTTTAGAGTTTCCGTCGATAGAGACGAGCAAAGAGGTTAGTGGAGGAAGCCGTGGACGAGGAGATGAAAAGGATATGTTGTTGGAGAGACAGGAGACTCAGGGTAAAGGAGGACAATGGCCCGAAAAGAAAGCAACCAGCAAAGAACGGTACCGACAAGGAATGGAGAGAAATAAAGAAATAATGGAGGGGAATGATCTACAGAAGAAGGAGGAATTAAGACAACAAAGGCTCAAAAACAATGAAATGAATAAAAAATACCGCCAGCGAATGAAAGAGAAGCAGAGTGAAATAATGGAGGGGAATGATCTACTGAAGAAGGAGGAATTAAGACAACAAAGGCTCAAGAGAAACGAATACTTTAGAGAATGGAAACGACAAAGCAGAGAGAGGGCAAAAACAATCTTGAATGGGAATGATCCAATAAAGAAGATGGTCGTGAATCAGATTAGGCTCCGGAAAAATGAGAGCCGGCGAGTCCTCTATCACCAAAAGAGAAAAGAGATGCTAGAGACGCAAACCAAAGTCAGCAATGAGTCTACTATCGAAAATGGGAAATCAGAGAAAGACGATGAGGGAGAAGAATTGGAAGACGAAGAAGAAGGAGAGGAGGAAATGGAGTGATAGGGGGAGTAAAGTTAAGAGGGGAACATGAAGCGGAAGTGAAACAGTTGCGATTACATGAAAACCGGGAAATTATAATTGATACTTTGAATAGCGTTAGCGTAATTAAATGAATACCACTTCAAAGCCCATAACTCTTTTCAATTTTTCTGATGATCGAATTGGGTACAAAAATTGCTGCATTTCCTCAGTGGATGCGGCCGGAGTTACAATGAATACGTGTCAGGTTGTGAATAGGGTTTGATACACCATGAGAGAGTTCAATGCTAGATTCTGCTCATTGAGAATCATAAGTTCAGTCCCTATCATATATGATTAGATATATTGTGTGTCGTTCATTCTTCATCGATTTTGCTCTTCATCTTCATACTCCCACCTTCTCTTCCTTATCAAATTTCCAAGCCTAATTATCGGTCAATTGAGCATATGAGATATTCTAGCATTTGCTACCGATGAACTCCAAAATGTCACCACTACTCACGCTCCTTTCACATTGTGTTTCACATCATTCTACGAGTGATTATGTTTCTATGGTATATTCTCATTCCGGGTATCTAACATCACACATTACTTACCACAACCAACCAACGGTATCGCCGCCTCCTCCGCATACATCCTCTCCGCCCTATTCCTGCTATCCCTCCAATCCCTTACTCCCTCCTGCACCTTCCGCTCCCCACAATACTTACTCTGCACCGGCTCACCCAGAACCTCATAAAGCGGCAGCGCCCCCGTCCACACATCTTCTCTCTCCCCTAGGCCTCCCCGCTCCAAACCCTCTACATTCCCTGTCCGAATCTTCGCAGAAGCACTGCGCACGACGACTTTAATCACCTGCACGGATTTCAGCGCCTCGGGTGCGACAGCATTGGCTTGGGACCAGCGACGCCGGATCATGTGGTTGGTGAGGAGGTGCATGGCGTAGTGTTTTTCGGCGGGAGAGAGGACAGGTTCGGCGGTGCCGTGGATGATGCAGGAGCGGTAGTTGAGGGAGTGGCCGTTGGGGGTGAAGTGGAGGATTAGTCAGTCGACTATGTTGGTGTTAATATTGCGTGTGTGTTTTTTTCATGGTTGTTTTCTGGGGGAATAGATGAATGAAGGAATAGAGGACGAAACAAACCTTTAGCACTGCTAATAACAACTTTCATGTTTCCCCCCTTTTTCGCCATCCGGCTCAACATCATGGCGGAATTTCCATGTAGATATACATCGAATGGTCCGTCTCCGAAACTCTCCTGTTCCTTGACATACTGTTCCTCGCTGCCGTCGTCCTCACAGATAGGTTTATGGGGATCATAGTTCCCGGCAACAGCAGTCATTGGTAATAAAAACGGTGAGGGTTCACCATCTTCATCTGGTACTACGAATGAAATTGTAGAGACGAATGTTTGGGAAAGGATTGAATGAACGGTGCGATAATCATAATGTGCTATGGAGGTTAGATTGTATTTTGTGATGAGGAAAGGGGTGAATACCTCGCTTTTTGTATACTCTGATGGTGTTTTCTTCTAACTGAGGGTACTCCCCTGATTTTTATTCGGGTGTTATGGAACCCATAGTTTCGATTTTGAATGTGGAAGTGGAAAGACCAATTAGGTTATGAGAATGACTCTGGAGAAGGGCTACTTTATACAAAATCTTTCACAAAAAGCCCAAATATGATAACATGATGACAAGAAAACTCTCACTTGAGCATTTCCCTTTATACATATACTATCCTCCCAGATGTCATCAAGAACCTCTTTAATCCAAACAGCCACAAAGGAAGGCAAGTGGACACGACCCCCTTTTAAGGAAAGTGGACGCGAGTTTCCATCAATAATACTCCGATTCGCTTCCCGTGCAAGGTCCTTCCTATCCACAACCCCACCAATTCCACCATCCGTGTTCTTATCTGATCGATTGTTTAAAGTTCATTGGCTTTCATCTGTGAATCGGCGTCGGGACCGGATGTGATGATTGTTACTCGAAATTTTGAGTTACTGTCGAAGGATCGATAAGCTCGGAGTAACTATGCTTCCTACGTAGGACATTTGGGGAAGGAAGGGCGAGGCGGTCTGTTCTTCGGAGCCCTGATATAAAATGTGTCTGTTGGAAGTTGCGATGTTCTAATTTTTGAAAATCTTGACCACGAGTCTTTTTTGCTTCTATTTTACCCTTATACATCTTTTCGCTCTATGCTTTCTCTTAGAATTTCGGAATTACTTTTTCCTGTCTTTACAATAGCAGAAAAACAACTAGCTCAAGCTCAAGAGAATAGAAGATCAGTGTCTTCAATCTTTTTCAAATCATGGCTCCCTTCATCGCAGAAGTTTCATCGTCTCTCCCAACACCCACCAAGGAAGGTCCTATATCCAGTACTTCCGAGCTCTCAATCTCCAATACGGAAGAACAGCTCCAGAAAGCCCCTGAAGCTTCGATATGGCAACCCATCGCTGCTCGTCGCCAACAGGAAATCATCTCTTCCATCCCTTCGGAATGGCTTCTCCCAGCAAATCTTCTCCAATCTAAACGTCCGCTTGATCTGGTAAAGACATGCGGTTTGTTGAATGGGAGAGAGATCAAGATTGTGTATAGCACTGCTGTGAATTTGCTGGAGAAAATGAGGACAAGAGAGTATACCGCTGTGGAGGTTACAATGGCGTTTTGTAAAGCGAGCGCTGTTGCTCATCAGGCGGTTCGTTTATCTCTTCTTTTTCTGCTAGTTCTTGACCCTTAATCTTATTCGTTGAAACGTCGAGGACGTTTCTCAACGGTATATGAAAAGCAAAAGCCTAACAAGACAAACACAGACCAACTGTCTCGCATGGACAATGTACACCAGCGCTCTTTGCCGCGCCGCAAAACTCGACGCGCACATATCCGAAACCGGAAAGCCCATAGGACCTCTCCACGGTCTCCCCATCTCAGTAAAAGAGCACCTCTACCTCATCGACACGCCTTCCACATCCGGTTTCGTAGCCTGGGCTGATACCTTCTGTACTTCCTCCGCGCGAGAAGGAGTTTGCGTCCAAGTTCTTCGCGAGAGCGGAGCCATATTCCACGTCAAAACCACCAATCCCCAAGGTCTCATGGCGCTTGAAACACAATCAAATCTCTACTCCACCACGACCAATCCACTCAACACAAATCTCTCCCCCGGCGGCTCCTCAGGCGGCGAGTCCGCACTCGTCGCCATGCACGGCTCGATCCTCGGAATTGGCACCGACATCGGCGGGAGCATCCGCGTTCCGGTCCTCAGCTGCGGTCTCTACGGTCTCAAACCCAGTGTTGCGCGGCTGCCGCATTCCGGACTCTCGGGAGCACACGCGGGCATGGAAAGTGTGATTGGGGTTGTGGGACCCATTGCGACGTGTTTGGCGGATGTGGAACTGTTCTGCAAAACACTTTTGGATGCGCAGCCGTGGATACGGGAGGTCGGGTTGCTTCCGATTCCGTGGGGGTGTCGTGAGGGTTTTGCTGCGGTGAAGGTAGAGAAGAGGAAATTGAAAATTGGGATTATTTATACCGATGAAGTGCATACTCCTCATCCGCCTATTACCCGCGTTTTGGGCTCTACGGAGACTGTGCTCAAAAGTGCAGGACATGAGATAATTCCCTTCCCGACACATCTCCATGCTCCACTAGTCTCGATAATCGACGCATTGTACCTCCTCGACGGCGGAGCCGAATATAATGCACACCTCTCTCTAGCCTCAGAGCCTCCGATCCCATTACTCAAATGGCTCTTGGAAAAAGAAACCTCGAAAGAAAGAACAGTTGCGGAACAATGGAAACTCCATCGAGAGAGAAACAGACTCCAAGACGCATATGCGAAATTGATGTTGGAGATGGATGTCGATTGTATCATTGCGCCAGGAGGCGTGGCCGTGGCGAACGCGCATGGGGAGGCGAAGTATTGGGGCTACACTAGTGTTTTTAATGGGTTGGATTTACCGGTTGCTTGTTTACCTGTGGGAGAGGTGGAGGAGGGGGATGTATGGGGGAAGGGAAATGATGGCAGTGAGAATAAGGTTGGGAAAACAGATATGGAAGATCTCTGGGGCCCGGGAAAAGAAGGAGCGAAGAAATATGAAGGAGGGAGTGTAGGATTGCAGATTGTTGGGAGAAGATTAGAAGAGGAGAAGTTGTTGAAGATGACTCGGATTATCGAGAGGGATTTAGGATTGTGTGGGCTGAGTTAGAAAAGGATCTCTGAGGTGCCCAGAAATGAAAATTCGGGATCAAAGAAAGAAAATCGAAGTAATGCAAAAATCTCTAGAAGAAGAAAAGAAATACTACCTACATTTCCGACACAGATTTTCGTAAGATCTGCATCTCCCTGCACATCCAACATTCAAACCAAAAGTATACAAGTCCCCAACTCCCTAATCGTCATCGTGCAATCAATCAATCTTCCCTCTCTTCTCTGCAGTTCCCAGCTCTTTTCCAAAATCTCAAACGCACTACACGAGTTCCCAAAACTTCTCGAATCCGTAACTGCGCCTCTCGAAGTCTCCCTAAAGAATTCCTGATCTTGCGTCGAGCTTGCTAAACAGCCTGCTACGCAAAATGGCCAAACCAACCCTCTGAACATTTGCGGATTGGGTATCATACGCATTGCGTTGATAGTGTTGTGGAGCATAATATCTATATCTTCCGGGAGTAAGTTATCCGAGATGATCATTTGTAGATAGATGAGAGATGCGCAGGCGAAGATATGAGTTATGAGGAGGATGGTATGTTTATTATACAAATCCGTGAGATAAAACGGAGGGGTTCCTCGATGGATAGACCTCAGCGCGTGAAGTTCTCCTAGCGTCTCCGAATTTTTCGATTCAAGACGACTTCGAATTTCCGTAGCGAGTAATTGTTCTTTGAAATCTATCGTAGAATCAGATTCATGTTTTCGTCTCCAGGTTCCTAGCCAGGCGATTTCGCTTATCAGTATCATAACCCAGTTTTCACATCCCATGATGGAAGCTAGTTGGATTTTATGGTCAGATTTGGAGGAGCCGGGTCTTTTGGCGGAGAGGAGTCGATTGTGGAATTCGGAAAGCCAGGGATGGGATCCGGTTGATACGCAGGCTCTATGAATGTAGTGTTAGAGAAATTGTGGACAAAAGGATTTGTGAATGACGCTCCGCTGGCCCTCCGGGGGCCATTGCCATGGAGGCCGAATAATATTATGAAAATGATTCTCGAGCGCAGCGAGCAATGGGGGTTTGGGGGCTTGCCCCCATAATGACACCCTCCATCAATCAAATACTTATCCAATTGATAAAGCGCTTCAAGTAAAACAATATTTCCGCCATTCTCCTTCGACCGCTCTCCCAATGTACGCAGCTTGCAATAAAAACCCTCGAAAACACAAGCGAAAACCCAGAAAAACTCACAGCGCATCCATCCAAATAATAGCTCCAGTAAAAAAGTCCAACGCAGCACTATCTCTCGAAACCATACTCTCACTCGTATTCGATTCCGGCGGGTCTGCGTCTGGAATATTGAAATATTGAGACGAAGTCAATAATGTTTCTGAACCTGGTATACTACCATTTGAGACTTCGTGGAGAACTAAGATAAGTTCTGATGCTGCTCTGAGATGAACTTGCCAGTTACTTACACCACCGTTGAAGAGCTTTGGAATTTTGTTAGTGTTTGCGTGGTCTTTAATGACAGAGAGGTACCGAGGGGATCTCACCTCGAATGAAATTAATTGCATCATACAAGCGAGAATTTGAATATTTCCATCAAAAGCCCCTTGTTCAGAAGCATTTTTGTTATTCGTCTGAATAAAATTTTGCAATTCTTTCAGCGCTAAATTATAATGATGTTGTAATTCATGCAGATAATCTATTTCTGCTTGACCACTTTCCTGTTCCAAAAGAAGAGATTGACGATGGAAAGCACTTAGACTTAGAGCTGCATGATAGAGAGGTTTTGTTTTTGTTAGCAAAGATAATAACCAGCCTCTTCCAGATGATAATGATGGGGTATGAAATCGAAATTGGATGAAAAAGACGTGATCAAGGTAATGCATCATTAAACTTGCTTCTTGATCTTCGATCCATTTTGGAAATAATGGAGATTTAGGTTCGATGGTCTTTTCAGGGTCCATTTCCATGGGTGTAGACAATGAAACGACATTGTCAATACTTGATAAATTGTCTCCTGTCTTAGCGATTTTTGTCGTACTAGGTGATTTCGGCGATCTAGGTGCGGATGATATCGAACCAGTACTTTTTCTCGCACGAAAGGCAGCTCTCTTTTTACTTGCAGATGCAGCAACAACAGCTTTAATTCTTCCCAATTCTTCTTTTGCAAGTTTTGGCTCATCAATCCATTTTGGTCTTGGACCATACTGACATTCTACATTGACATCCTCACATCTCAAGCAACCTATAAGAACCGGATATTGATTAGATCATTTCCGCAAGTAGATACTAATAACAACTCACCGGGTTGTACTTCATCACATTTCTTTTTCCGAATTCTACAAGTCCAACATCCTCGATTACTTCGGACTGCGATTGGTGAATCGGCATTAGAGCCGGTTTTCTTATCCATCGAGTACGCGGATGATATTGAGCTGAAGCGGACACTTGCATAAGTGATTACCTGATACACATTGTCGTACACATAACCACATGAAATCCAATATCGTGATCACAGACTCATGGCTCTGCTCAGTCCAATTCGCGACGCCTTTCTCTATCTTGAATATCGTATCGTCGAATCAGATGAGAGGGTAGGCTTGGCTGAATGTAAGCTATGTTTCATTCAATATCGGGTAACTTTATACAACCTCAACACATCAGGATTTGCTTGCTAGCGGTGTATGTGCGTGTTGATGAAATGGAGGAATGAATGCTTCTCACCGGGAAAAGTAACTGGAGACGAGAAAACTTCACGTCGGCTCGACTCAGTTAAAAGGAAACTATTATCAATACCTTTTCAATGCATGCAAACTGCCAACTCCAATTGTTTGTAAAATTCACATAAGCCTGCACTCTCGTGACTCTCTTAAGGTTATCACGCTTATCGGTTAAAAGCAAAGGTCACGGGATGAGTGGGTGAAACAACGACCACATAGAAGGTGTCAGCCCCCAACTGAACGCCCTAAGCCTAATTAGGCGATATACTGGCAGAATCCCACTTTTGGGGGTATATTCGTATTTTCGCCACCTATATAATAAGAAACCTCGGTGAAATATTAATATTAATTCATAATACCTATAGATTATTAGCTTCGAATTATAATTTATAATAGATTTTAAGTAGTATAGATATTTCATCAATTGAAAGAATATGTAAAAGGTTTATTATTATTAAATTATATAATTATTCGATTTAATATATAATAGGGATAAAATTGAGGTTGGTATTAGAAGGCGGTAACCCAATTAGACTTAGTGCGTTCAGTTGGCCAGGGCGTTCAATTAGGGGGTGACACCTTCTAGAACTTTGAAAGATACCTTGGCTCAAATATTTGCCCGACAACGAATGAATCTCACTGAAAGAGCGAGAAGTATATGCTTAACTGTCACTCAACCACTTGCACTACCCGGATTGGATTTGATCTTTCCTGATACATCTTGATTAGTATAACATCGGAATCATTGGTGAATACCCATCAATTATGCGGTCAGCTTTTTGATACTGAAGCTGTCTCATGTCAGCCCAAGGGGTTATCATGCAAAGCTTCAAAGGAATAGAACGACGTTACCAGAATTCACCATATTAAGAACAACTCCATTTGAATAAATTCCGAGATGTCACTGCATCAAATTTTACAATGACGACTCATCGGAATCCAAAGGGAATAACGCCCATAAACCGAAGCCAATCTCAGGGACACTCATTACTGAAATTCTATTCAGTTTTATTGCTTGGCACTTTCATCCTCTCCATATGGCATTATGGTATCCCTTCACATCCGATCTCTCCTGTAAACCTCGAACTGAATAAATTAACCCCAGTTATCGTGAAAACAAGTTGGCGATGGACAGATGTAAGTTATCTCTCCATACAAACTACACATTCTTATACCCTCAGGTCGAACCAAGTGAATCCCTTATCTGGCATACCTGTTATTCAACCTTCCAATGTGCTCGACTTTCCCTACCCTTAGACTGGCTCAACACTTCCAACCCCTCCAGAATCTCCCTCGCAATCATCAAACTCCCCGCAACCGATCTAACCAACTACCTCGGTCCCGTATTCACCAATCCCGGAGGACCAGGCGGTTCAGGAATTTATTCCATCCGAAGAAATGGGCATAATCTTCAAAAGGTCGTCGGTAACAACCACGATATCATATCTTTCGATCCTCGAGGTATAGGAGCATCAACTCCTCTTATAAATTGCTGGGGTACATCACGTCAGAATTCCAAAATATGGAAACTAAGTAATGTAGGAGTAATTGACTCGCATCCGGGAATTCTGTACGATGCCTATGCAAGAGCTAGTGCTCTTTCGAAAACTTGTGAAGAAAATATGGAACGGGAAGCTGAAGCTAGAGGAGAGGAATCGTTGTTGAAATTTGTGAGTACAACGAGCGTGGCACGTGATATGCTCGAGATTATGAGGAAGACGGGGGCGGAAAAGATGAGGTATTGGGGATTTAGTTATGGGACGTTTTTGGGAGGGGTGTTTGCGGCTATGTATCCTGAGTTGGTGGAAAGGATGGTTAGTGATGGTATGTGTCTTGAAATAATTTTTCTAGCGTCGACTCTGTTCCTGCTCTCTTTCTCTCCATCCTACTCATGATAGGTTTCAAACGTATCGCTCCTTTATATCCTTGAGATTAGCAGAGGTAGTTAGGAGCTCGGAGGATTGGGTTAAACAGTTTCCTTTTTTTTCAAAATTATTCATGGAACCGGAATTTATCAAAGTAATCTCCAATACTAACTTTAATCAGGCAACGTAAACTATAATGAATGGTCAACAAACACTCACACATCTTTCCTCCGCGACTCCGACAAAATAATGTCAGCATTCTACCACTACTGTCACCTATCCGGTCCTTCCATCTGCGCCTTCTACTCCCCTACCCCCTCGGAAATATCAACTCGCTTGACAAACCTCCTCGCAAAATTAGAAATCAATCCTATCTTCGTTTCCCCTCAAGATCCCTCTTCTCTCCCCGAACTAATAACATATTCATCTCTCAAACGTCTCATATACGCCTCCTTATATCGGCCCATCCTCCTGTTCCCCTCTTTAGCAAACGTGCTTCAAGCACTAGAAATGGAAGACGGTGCTCCATTCATCGACCTCATATCCACCTTTGGCATGCGCGAGATCTTCACCTGCGACTGCGATTCCTGCAGCGATCTCCCGTCTCCGGAAGAAGATCTCGAAGCCACAGACGATGCCAGCGCCGCCATCATGTGTACGGACGGCGGACTCCTCCCCGACACTCTTCCCGATATCGAGTCCTATGCGAAAAAATTAATGCAAAGCGCTCATGCCGCCGGGGCTGTAGGCGCGGAAATCAAACTCGGCTGCGCAGGCCGGAAAATCGAGGCGAAATGGAGATTCACGGGCCCGTTTAGGGGAAATACTTCATACCCGATTTTGTATATTGCGAATAGGGCGGATAATGTGACGCCGTTGGGAAGCGCGCTGGTGAATGCAGAGGGGTTTGTGGGAGCGAGGGTTTTGGTGCAGGATTCGTACGGACATACGAGTTTGAGTGCGGGGTCCAGGTGTACGGTGGGGGTTGTTAATGCGTATTTTCAGGAGGGGAGGTTGCCGGTCGAGGGGATGAAGTGTGAGGCGGATGGGGTGCCTTTTGGAGGTGGGGATGGGGAGAAGAATAGGGCTGAAGATGAGAAGCAGATACAGATGCAGATGTCAGAGAAGAAACAGGAAGAAGACTCAAAATCGGATAGAGAACTAAGACAAGCAACATGGGAATTAATGATGAATACGGATACCATATTTGGAAAACGAAAAATATTATGATATATTGAGTTGGAGTTGGAGTTGGACTTTGAGTATATACATCCTACCACAATATCAATATCAACATCAATATCAATATCAACAATCCCCCAATATTGCTCTAAGCGAGTGTCTCTCCAAACAATGGAAAGTGAGTATAGTATTAATATAAAAATAACTCACTCAATCACTCAACATCGAGCGTAGCGAGCAAAAGGGGGTTTGGGGGCTTGCCCCCATTTTCTATCTATCTTATAATTAATGATATGAAATTATTTCGAGGGATGTAATAATATATATAATACAATACAATACAATACTACTCCACATCCATTATCAAACTTATCTCATCTCTTTTTATTTCACAATATCTCATCTCATTTCACCTCATTTCTCCTCATCTCATAACATAATATAATACAACACAAAATAACAAAACATATAATATTATTCTCATTAATTCATTCATTCATTCATCTATGCATGCAAGATATGACATCAATGGAGGTATATCATGCCATACCCTATCAAACCATACATACGCCTTTAAAGAACAAATTGTTCATTGTTCATTTCCCATCCCCATCCCCATCCCCAATCCCATTCCCATTCCCATTTTTCAACACCCTAGCACCAGCTCGCAAGCAATGCAATACAATGACATGGTCTATTATGCATGTCAAATCAAATCAAGCCAACTCATGTACAAAAGCACCGGGAAAGAAATTAATTTCCCAAAGACCTCCGAACCCACTTCCCCCCGTGAATAAATTCTATCCAGCCAGACAGATACATGGAATTCTCCGCTTTAAAGAACCATCGAAAAGAATATTAAGCCAAATACTTATAAGTAGGTACTTTGGCTTCTTCAATTCTTTCCAAATATTCTCTTTCAATCAAACTTTCAATACGTCGTTTCATCATATTGATATTAGGCTGGAAGCGTTGTGAAAGTTGTGAAATGACTTCTGTAACGAGTTGTTGATGAGGACATTCTTTACGTGCCCTATAATATTTGGTGAGTATATATTTCATCATGTAGAGAACAAGAACAACATACTTCATGATTCGAACAATAACTGTATCCATGACATTTCCTCGATGTTCATCATTTCTTTCCTCGGTCAATTTTCTTTCTTCAGCTCCTTCTACCTTATTGGTTTGTCCACCCATTGCTTGAACCTTAATCTTCACAGTTTTACTCACGAACGCGGCATTGAATGCAAAAACATCACCCCTTGTAGGTAATTCGTTAGGTTTTCCAGGTTTCTTAAGAAGAACTCGAGATTTCGGCGGACCCGAGAGTTGCATGAGAGCACGTGGTAATTCCTTATCGCTGATGTTCAAACGTTCTTGAATTTCTTCATAAGATAATGTTGCACCATCTGGTAAATCATTGAAGAGCATCAAAATGATCATACCATAAGTATTCACATTCAATTCGTACTTTCGTTCTCTACCCTTTGCACCTGTTTCGCCTGGAAGGGCTGGGAAAGAACATCGAATATCAGCATTTCCTAGATTACCCAACCAAGTCAACATTCTACCATTGCGATCTTTGAGATAAAATGCTTTGAAAGAATCTTGTAACTTTTGCATTTCCGGAGGCCAATTGCAAGATTGTCGAGGTCCATCGACTTGTGAAGGAATACCACCAATGATTTCTGTAGGCCAACAATTGGTAGAAAGAACAATAGCGGATAAGTCGATTTGTTTTTTATCCTTGTCACCGAGGTTGTTGATATGATTCCGGTAATTTTGGGTAAGTTCTTCGGACATGGTAACATCCTTAAACATGCCTTCCAGCTTAGTCGTAAATGCGTTTCCGATTTCCAACTTCATTCGAGAAATCATTTGCTTCTCCACGTCAGTACTTTCGGATTTGTTGAGTAGTAAACGCTTCGCAAGATGTTTCTTGTAGTATCTCTCAAACATATCTTTGTCCTGGATATATCGAAGTAACGTGGTGGCCTTGTCTAACACTTCATCAATTTCAGCCTCAGTCTTTCCCTTGATTCCACGCTTAAGGTTGTCATCGATAAACAAGGAGACGAATTCCGAACATCGATCGAAAAGGTTAATGAAGTCCGAGAAGCTCTTCGTGATAGCTGTCTCCAGAATAGTATCTTCATTGAAACAATTTTTCCACATGTTGTCAAACTTGTCTTTCAATCTCAAAACCTCATCAACCCATTTGATGGCTGCAAGTGTTTGCTTGGCTGCAGCATTCATAGGCTTGGCCTTCTTCTTCGCACCTTCGACTTCATCCTCCTCTGCCTCGGGTTTGATATCTTCAGCTGCCACAGGAGTTTCGAAATCGCCACTGGAAATAATTTTGTTGATCTCCAACCCAAGTCGTACCGCACGATTTTGTAGCGCAATTTTCAACGGACCCCTGCCTGCATCTATCCGGGTAATGAGCTGATACAAAATGGATAAATCCTCAAATCGGTCGTTTTCGATCATGGCCTGTAGACCACTTCCTTCCATGGCAAGGAATTCATTCAGATGACTACTGATCAATTCTTGCTCAACAACCTTTTGAATCTTCTTCGTTGTGAAATTCGCAATAGTCGTGCCACACCTATCGACTTCTTCGTCCAGTCGTTTCTTTGCTTGTCGTAACCAAGTACCAGCAGGTGAATCTCTCAGCAAAGTTTGACATTCTGTTTGGTAAAACTTTCTGCTAGCCTCTAAAAATGCAGGTTCGAAAACAGTAATGTATAGCTTATCATTCTCGTTCTCTTCATCTGTTTCGTAGAGACCCTCCAACATATAGATCACCGAACGAATCAAGTGCCTATTGATGACATCACCTTCTCTTTCCATTCCTATCTGATCCAATATAACCGAATTTAGAATATCGAAAGTGGTCATGGTTGAATTCTCAAGAAGTTGTGAACGTAGAATATGATCCCGAAAAAGTCCCATACCTGTGGTGTATATTGAGGCCTTGCGATTATCACCACAATAAACTCGATCCATATACATGAGGACATCGGTTGTCATACCCATACATAAATTATGATCCGCCCATGAGGCCTTCAGTCCTTCTAAAAATTGTTCACCGGTAAGTCTTCGTTCGTTTGCGGCCGTTCCGGAAACGCCACCAGCTGCGACATTAACCAGATTCGAGGTAATCAGCTTCCGAATAGCTGGCATAACTTTTCCAGCAAACCATTGTTCCTCGAAAAGTTTGACTCGTTCATATAATAAATCTCCTTCTTTCCTCAGGACGATTTTGTATGAAGCCCGATATAACTGTTCGAAGGATAGTGTTCCAGCATTCTTTTCGTGGATTTCCTGCAGGGCATTTTGTAAAATATCCCATTCAATATCGAACTCGTTCTTTCCGCCAGCACGTCCGAGAGCCTGTAGATTAAAAAAGAAGTGGTCAGCAAAGATACAGAATAGTATATAAATATGCGCGAATGAAGAGAATCTGCTTCGACGTCAACTACCATCTGACTTGTATTTGTAGCATGTGCAATCGCCGCATCAAACGACTGTCCTTGACGAGAAGACATTGTGAAATGTCTGATATCCCAACGTTTGCGCGAGTGAACTTTTGAGAATATATTGAAGATATCCACGGAAAGGGCAGGTACATCAGGTAGTTTTGGTTAAGGAAAGAAGTATGAAATAGGTATTGAAGTGGAAAGAAGTGAATATATACATACCCTACGAGGTGCACGAATTCTCGCTCTACCACGTCCTGAAATCATTCTTAAAAGATCTTCAGTTTTCTCTGCAGTTTCAATTCCTCCAATGAAAATATGCGTACAGTATATCTGTTCCAGCTTTGGTGAAGTTTTGAATTTGCTGGTTATTAAGTATGGTGAGGGGTTCAATAAGATCAAGGTTTCGAGATGATGATGACCACGAATTGTGTTAACCAATTTAATGTAAGGTAAGGTTAATAAACCAAAGTATTAGTAGAAGTGTTGTTGATCTAATGTAAGAAGACGAAGAGAATGTTTTCTTTAAAAATCAAAGAAGTCAAAGAGGGAAAAAGTTCTTATAAAGACCAAAATATTAAATAAATAAAATGGTTCATGAAGATTCATGACATATATATACGAGTCTGTGAATGTATATTGTATCATATTATAGGGCCTTGAATTAATTGGTAGTACCATATAGTAGGAAGTACTAAAATCTACTACTGGTAGCTTAGTGATTAATAAGATTTTGTCACCAATCAAAGATCTTTTTATTCTACACTAGTCCGAAAAGATCAAGACGGTGAATAACATTATTGAATTATAGGTTGAACTATAGATATAATAGTTAAATACTAGTTAAATAGTTAAATAATTATCTATATATGTATATATATATATATATAAGTATATGTATATAATGAATAATTATAAGACTCTCGTATAAATGTACCTTTAGCAAAAAACATCAACAAGGCTTATACAACGCTAGCAAGCACTAGTAGTATTTAGTATATATTCGATACAACCCCTCTACGCCTTATTCTACAATAGCTGATAGAAGATCCAAGCGTTTTTATCAGCCTTGTCCTCGTCATACGGGCAGAATAAAGCGGTAAGCGATATGAAATTCCTTATCACAGTCATTTTCTCTCTAATAATAAATAAATTTCCAATTCCGCAGCCTTCCCTAAACTTCTACTTCATCAAGGTCTTTCATCTCCAAAACACTCTTCTTACATTCATTCCTTACGTTTTCCAGCAACCAATTCATCCTTCACAAATAAGCTCTACTATACACGAGAAATTACCAGCCCCTCAAACACCCACCTCACAACACCTTCACAATGCCTCTCAAAACCTCCACCTTTGCAGCCATTCGCGCTCTTTCTCGAAACCACCATCCAACCCACCGAATCCAACCTCTCACACTCATCACATCTTCAAATCCCACCCGTCTCTACAGTACCCCCAGCAAACCCCTCACCAGTACCCCCTCCTCCTCCCCTCCCTCACCCTCCCGGGCCCCCCAACCCTCCTACGACATAACCTTCACCTGTCAGCCCTGTTCCGCGCGGTCCACGCACCGCATCTCCAAACAAGGCTACCATTCCGGCTCCATTCTTATCACTTGCCCGACTTGCAAAAACCGCCATGTCATCTCGGATCATTTGGGGATTTTTGGAGATCGTAAATTGACGATTGAGGATTTGATGAGGGAGAAGGGGATGTTGGTGAAGAAGGGGACGTTGAGTGAGGATGGGAATTTGGAGTTTTGGAGTGATGGGACGAGTACGGAGAGGAAAAGGGGGAGGGATAGGGAGGAAGGAGAGGGGGTTGAAGGGGAGGGGAGGTAGAGGATGCGGTAGGATGATTAGGGTTAGGAGGAGGTGAACAGATTTTCGGAGATCTAGATGCCCAGTCAAAAGGAGGGAGAATCTTTGAAGATGGCTTGGATCAGAAGATGTCTGGAGTCCACACGAAAAGAAAACAATGCGGATCTATCGCACGAGGCTAATCATTGACCACCGGGAAAGAGGTATTATCGGGAACCTCCAATAGATATCACAATACAACCATAACGATCCCCCTCCAACTACGAGCTCGAAACCCACGACAACTTCAGCCATAACTACACCCCCTGAAATGATCCTTCCTGTTGACACACATCTGAACAACAAATTCGAATTCTATATAAAGAAATCAACGTATAAAAGGCGCCACGGCGTTAATGAATTCAAAATGTACAAATAGCACAGGATTGTACGATTACGATACCAATTATATGCATGTATTTACAAATACCAACTCCCAATAAACAAACAGAAAAATAGATATATCATTTCACCTCCACGAAGATCAAGTAGCTAATTAAACATACACATATATTACCAACCACAAAACCCACAAAAACAATATTCAAAACGAGATTACACAGGTTTCCGTATCTCACTTTTATACTTCTAGAAGACATAGTTTATTTTAACTCATACATAGTACAACAAGTAAAAGTAAAAGTACGATTTTGTAATCTTATATCATTATTTTAAAATCAAATCTAATATCTCTCTTTATTTTTAGCCTCCGAGTAATAAGGTTATAATTAATTAATTACTCCCTCTGATACTCTTTAAACTTGACCCTGAAAATTCATCTCATTCTATAGTATTCTATTTTATTTTTTATATTTTTATATATCTTACAGATTCAAACTTAGTTACTATTATATAATAAATACTTAAAATTCTATCAACAATAGAATCTAGTCTTTTATCTTTTATAAGGATTCTTAAATTAAAGATGGAGATGATAATCTTTCGCTGGAATGTTGAGTCTCTTGTTATAGTATAGTATAGTATAGTATTACGTGAGTGTTTGATTAGAATCTAATTTTGTGTTATATAATTCGATTATATTTTAATCTACTAATCTTCTATTATTGAATCTAACCTCCTACTATATAATCTAATAGAATCTAATCCCCCTAGTTCGTACACCTACTAACGAATATACAAGTTATGCAATAAATCTACACATTACACATTACAATCACACTACATTTATTTGAACAATTACTAATATTCTTTCTACTCTAATAAAAGTACTCGCTGTAAAATACTGCCACACGGGAAGTCCAATCATCACCCCATAATACAATTTTTCCCACCCAGAAACCCATTTTTAAACGCCTATGATATGCAGCCCTGACTCCCTTCCCTCCACCCCACAGCCACTCTACCACATATTCCTCTTCTTACTAAACATTTCACCCTTTTCCTTCCTTCTCTCCTTCTTCCTCTCCGTCTTCTTTCTCTTTTCCTCTCCAAATTTCTCCGGTTGACTAACCGCCTCAATCTTTCTCTTTCCACTTCTCTGTGCTCTCCTCTCCTTAACTCCCTCTCGAACCTTTAGGAGCGCATCTGTATACTCCTGGATTCCAACCTTCCTCTTCAACGTCTCCAACAGCTCTTCACTTGACGATTTGAGCGCTTCGTAATTATTGCGGAAGAGTTCGTCTGTAGAGTAAGGCATGTGAATGGAAGGATCCGTGAGATTATGCAGTGGAAGAATAATAGTTCTCAACGAGGGAATTAGCGATTCAGCCTCAACTTTATTGCAAAGAATCTCGAGGAGTTGAAGTGCAGAAGTCTTAGGAATCAAGTTGTATGCTGTTGCTGGATGAGTTTCTTTCCTTAATATGAAAGATAAGCGGCCGAAAAGGTATTGTAGGACACTATTTTGAACATTAGGTTCTCCTGAATCTTCGACATCAGCTTCGGCTTCCAAATCTTCTTCTTCGGCGTCAGCCCTGGGTTTTTGTCTGAGATTATTGGAAGCGGCGCAGCGACCGAGGAAGATAAGATTTTTGACAACTTCATCTGCAAGTACTTGCGTGAAAATTGGTGCTCTAAACATCCTAACGATACGGCGAAGGAAATCGGAAATATCATCTCCACTAAGTTCGAGGCCACCTGAGCCCTTCAGTGGTAAGCCTTCAAGACCAGCTTCAGCATTGGTTCTTGCAAAGTCTGCAAAGTAAACGCTGGTAAGTTTTGTCGCAGCTACCTTTACCCATGTATGGGGATATGATAGGCAAGCTCGTACCGCAGACCATAAAGATGCTGTCTTCGCAGAGAAAAGTTTATCCGGAAATTGTTGACACATGGTTCTTGTAAGTTCAAGAGACGCGTAAATTAATTGCCAATATTCTTCATCATCGTCGTCGGTAGTTTCCAGTTTCTTCAAAACAGTGCCAAGTACGAAATTGATATTGGAATCTTCCGCATCGGATCGCGATTCGTAATACAATTCATAAACATGGAACGCCAACCGGACAGTCAAGGTTTTGTTCTGTTTGACGAGTGATTGTAAAATGGTAAGGAAGTCCGCCATGCGAATTTGGTCGGCTCTCTTGAATATTTCCTTGATGACTTCTCCGGCTACTATACGACACTTCTCACTTTCGTCATTGGCAATGACCGAAATCAAAGCTACAAAACTTGATGCTGCAACCTCTTGAACAATATCATCCGAAGTTTTGGTCAATAGAAGAAGAATCACTTCGAGTATCGACATTCTTCCACCCTCTCTGTTATACTTGAGATTTGCAACAATAAATTCCAATTGCTTATTCCATCGATTTTTCTTTTGTGGGAACTCTCTGAGGAATTGGACGAATGCACCACGTGCCAGGTCTCTAGTATCTTTGTCGTCATTTGTTACCATGACCGTGCTGACATAGTCAAGAGTGTCATATACCACAGCAGTTTCGATTTTTGAGTCCAGCACAGCTCTCAAGAATTTGAACGTAATATGTCGTCGCTCTGGTTCTGTAATATCATCCTTCATTTTCTTTAGGATATCATCAACCGATTTACTTTTAACTGTAACATCTTTACGATCTCTGAGAACGACCGAGAGCAAATTCAAGGCAGCTTGAGCAATATCCGAAGTTGTTGAAGAGGATGAGGCTATACATCTGATGGCCTCATCTATCGCGACTCGGTAAAGATCTGTCCCTTCACCACCAACTTTAAGTGGAACCTTGACAATTGTGCTAAGTAATTTGAAGGCCGCAACCTTTACTTCCTCCTCTCCTTCGGCAATTGCATCGCCAATCATTGGGATGAATCCTGCAAGGTTACTGGGTGTTCGAATTGTATCATACTTCTTGACGACAGATCTCATAACGTCAAAAGCAAACTTGATAAGCTTGAAGGTATAGACGGTTGTGGCACCGCGGTCCCCACCACGTTTGGCGCCTTTTTGGAGTAAATAGCGCTTGGTCCGGTAATCTTCTCTGCTTGCCTTTGGTTGAGGCTTTCGGCTGTTATAGACGTCTTGTATAACTTCGTAGCAGAAGATTAAACTGTCTCGGCTTCCGGCGTCTGTGTTCTTGAGTAGTCCAGAACTAATCCTGTTCAAGAGTTCATCGATCTTTCGAACCATACGAATATTCAGCTTCTCCTTCAACAGTACTCGAATGGGACGAACCAAGTCTGTCAAATGGCTCAAAGTAGCTGTCTTGGCTATTAATTCCATAGAGTCATGACTTTTACTACTCTTCACTTCTTTCATTTTGCTGATATATCCTTCCTCATCTTTTTCTTGTCCTGTTGCACCGAAAATATCGTCCATGATAATGTCGACGATTGAAGGCAAGCAGTAATCAAGATCACCCGGTGCATATTCTGGTGTTGTGGCTACCAACATGGAATGCATAGTGTATGATAATACATGAAGTTGGGATCCCCTAGCCAAAGCACTTCGAAGCTCTTTCAACACAAAACCAAAGCAAGATGGACCAAGTAAAACGCAAATTTTCACCAAGGTATCCCTAGTTAGATCTCGCGATTCTTGTGCTTTACTACGGAGAATATGACAAATATCAGTCAAAACAGCTGGAAGCCGTTCAGTCATTTTCTCTTCTGGCAATAGTTTAAGGAGCCTGACAATGATGACCGCAACAGGAACACGCAAACTGACTGTTGATTCATCCTTGTCGTGAAGATAATCCGTCAATGGTGGTAGGATGTTGTTGATAAGATCATCAGAAAACTTAGGTTCTTTAGGTATGGTGGTGGCCAATTTGCTTGGTATCTTAGGGATATCAGTTTCCATGTCAGTATCGGCGGGTGGTTGGGCGGCAAGTGCCAGAGCATCGATAACCTTGCCGAGAAGACGGATGATCTGTTTCTCGAGATCAGGCTTGGCTTGAACATATCCAATAAATCGTTTCAGCAGAGCACGATATTGTGGCCACTCTAGCGAACCTGCAAGAACTGCAAGGGTCGTCGTGGCTTCGGCGGCAAGATTGTGTGCATCGTTACCTTCTGCTCTGTCAAAAATAAAATGCTCGATAAGAGGGATGAAGAAGTGGCTGACATTCTTGCTACTTAGCTCCCCCTTCTCCGCAGCAGACGAAAGCATTCCCAAAGCGCTAGATTGCCGACCTTTACCTGCTGCAATGATATTGTTGAAGAATGAAGATTCTGTCTCGTCTTCACCAGCCAGAAGATTGTGCATGTCGCTGACTTGAGACCAGTCCGTGAAGTTACGGACCAAGTGAGCCATGACGTTCATGTATTCACGACGAACTACTTCCGAAGGCTCGCGAACACCAGCAAATAAAGCTGGAATTAAGATTGTGGAAAGCATATTTTGAAAAGCTGGGAACTCTGAAGTTGGCTTAGCATCTTTAGCTGTTTCAATGAATCGACGTGTTCCATCAGAAGAGTTTGATGACAAAACTCCGTGCTCCTCATCATGCTTGATGTAAAAGAGCATGTTGAAGAGTAATGGTGACCACTGATGAGAATTGAAATCGACATCTCTTTTGGCATTGATGGCGTGGAAAGCCTTCACTCGACGATCGTAATTTGGTTCATCGAGTCGTCCCTGAGCAAAAGAGTTGAGATCTGAACACAATGCAGCGACTTCCTTCAAGACCGGATCTTTGTCTGAATACACCAATAAGACTCGTGATAATACCTCTCTACTATCCTTGTCTTTGAAGAAACCGAACAGAGAAGTGATAGTATGATAGACTCGATCCTTGAGGTCAACGTCATTTTGCAGATCGTAGAGAGGTACAAAATGTTCCAGGACCAAAAGCAAGCCGGCTTTAGTTTTAGGAGTGACTCTACGCGAGGGCTGATCGAGTAAGAAGACAGATACATCAACCAAGTTACGACCTTGGGTGGAATTTGACACAAAGGGTGCTAGCTCGGAGACAGTTTCGACACAACCCTCCAGCAAGTTCTTGCTCATGTCGTTTTGCTCGCGTAATATTCCCCCTATTTGAATAAGGAAGTGATCCATATTAGGTGTTAAAAGCTGTTGCTTTATCACCGAGTTCCCTTCTACTGCTTCCTCCTGTGCACACTTGATAACACCCCGGATGATGGAAAGGGCGAAAAGTTTGACTTCGTCCTTGGATTTTGGAGGTGCTAAACACTCTGCTACCTTTGGTAAGATTTGTTCGTGGCTACCGAGAAGCAAAACCGTCTTAATTGAGGATGACCAGACGGAGAACAATCTGAGGAGGCCTGAGATACCTTGAGCCGTTTCTATTGGTAAATTATCGAGTCTAGGAAGGACAATTTCATTCACGATTAGATCCATATATGGAGACCAGTCAAAATCTGTCGAGTTGTTGAACAAGAGTACGAGACACTTCAATCCAGTCTGCCGAACAACTTTGAAAAGAGACATCTTGCTGGAGGCTTCCTCATCTTCGGTTTCTTCAAGAGGCTCGCCCTGTAGTTGTCGTGTAGCGATTACCGAACAATACAAAACAGCTTCCAGCAGTTTTCGAGTAAGAGGTAGAACCTTGGTGGCTAATTCCTTCAACACTGCTTCCATCATATTCGTGAAACCAACCTGCTTCCTGGCATTCAATAACTCCTTTTCAAAAATTGACATTTGAACTGCTCCGTCCTTGATCAAATTCAAATCTATAAGGTCACCCAGGGCAATATCTAAAAAGCCTCCAATGTCTTCGACGCTCAGATTCCTTAACACCGTCAGCCTTCTTGCCTCCATTCCTTGCTTTCCACTTGCAGCGCCTTTTCGGGAGATTGTACGTCCATAAAGTAATCTGAGGAGGACTGGCATGAGTGCTTCACGGTGCTCCGGCTGAACCAAAGTTTGTCCTTGGAGTAGAATTGTAATTTCGTCTTTGAAACGAGCTTCATCGAGCAGATTCGTGAGGTTCTCAGAGTAAGGTCTGATGCTCTTGTTCTTCCATGTCAAGACAGCCTTCAGAGCAGACTTCTGGGTTTCGATGTCACCATTCGCCAATAATCGTAGAAGTGCGTCATAAACCTCATCTGTCTTGAAGATGGACTTTGGATTGCCAAACAGGCCCAAAACATCCAAAAGCGCCTTTTGGTCCTTCCTTGTCCAGTCGCTCACGGCTGCTTCATCTTCGTCACCATTCTGATCAATCTCCTCAGAAGCTTTGCCAGCCCAAGCGAGGAACATTGGAATGAGCTGTCGGGATCGCCTTTCGCCAATCATGGGAATGGCAGTCAAGACACGAAGAGCCTGAGATCTAGCAGTGCTCGGTTGAGCATCCACAAGTTTTTGAGCAACCTCGAACTTTTGAAGCATAGTATCACGTGCATTGAGAACTTCCGTGTCAGTCTCTTGGGCAAGTTTGTCTAAGTTGTTCAGATTAGAGCACTCGAAATCGGTCAATCCATCATTTTGATCCTTTTGCATAGGTGCTGGTGGTCCGCTCCATCTTACTGATGGTGTCTCCAACCATTTGAATGTCAAAACAGCAACTGCCTCCTCGCCGACTTTTGATTCGGAGATCTTTTTAAGGGCGGCACTGGCATCATCCCAGATTTGTGCCATTTTCACAGTAAGCATACCAAAACAGAATGATGGTATGGCATATTTCATCCAAGGTATCGCCATCTGTGAAGTATAGATTGAAGCAAGCTTGCGGATATGCATAGAAGCGGAACGAGCAGATTGCAAATCCATGGGAGTTTGCTCGATCATAATCAAGAGTGAAATTGCTTCTGAAGATTTACCATGGTCAGTGTCATGAATGTGCTCCAGTAGTCGCAGAGAAAGAAGGCGCAATTCGCTCGATTCGGATGAAAGGTTCTCTACCAAAGATCGTACCAAGAGGTCAAATTCGGCTTCCGAATCACTCGTATCCTCTTCCTCGTCGGATTTACCGTTATCGGGCTTAGGCGATAATCTCAGACTTGCCTTGTAACCTAATAGAGCTTCCAGGAAATTTGGCAATCGGGCATAACGAGGAGCAGCTGCACGTAATAATGGTTCCAAAGCCCGGTCAACTTCACCGGCTCCTTTCGTCATGCGGGAGAAAGAACTGAAACCTCGACCAACGATGAAATGAGCTTCTTCTGGAGCAAGCGAAGAAGATGGTCTGAGCGCGAGTTTAAGTTTGCGGAGTAGAATTTCAGCAATTCTCGCGTTCGTTGAAGGATGTACAGCAGTGCACTCCAAAATTTCTAATAAAGCATTATATTTAGGTAAGCATCGATCATGCCATGTTTTTGGGCTGCGATTGTATGTAGCTGGTGAAACCTGTTCAGGAAAAGGTTGTAGTTCTAATCGTTCGAATTTACTGACAATCTGGTCCTGCCAAGATTGAGGCAGCGAAAATGCATCCTTTCCATATTGACTTGGAAGTACCCCTGATGCTACCATCTTCGGTAGTAGTACACACAAGGTATCTCCATTTTCGGCGTCAGACCAATGGGTAACAATAAATCTAGAATCAGGTCAGCACGTGGCGGGAGATACATCATAAAGCTGGACAGACCTTTTAAAGTAAGGCAACGCGATAGTTTTGAAACGCTCAGGCTCTCCTTGTGACAAAAATGAGCAGAATGTCAAGAACCATTTTGCCAATGGATCCTTAGTGAGAGCATCCATCAAAGGGGAAATGAAAGGAATAGTAGAGTCGATTGGAGAATATGTGAGAGAAATAGCTATACTCTCGATGAGATATTTCCATAAATCCAAATGTTTACCGTCGGCTGCGACTAAAGATGCGCTCTTGGAAACTGCTTTTAACATATTAGATAGCGCCTGTAACAAGGCTGGCCAATTCTGAACTCTTGACGCTCGTCGAACACCGGCCACAATCCCTATGGTCCGCGCTGACAGTAGAAGTTTGTTGAAATCATACATTGTCGTTGACTGTATGAATGAATCGGTAATGGTATTCGCCTCCTCCAATACAAGTTCAAGGAGCTCTTTGAATGTTTCCGGAGTCGTATGATGAACTATACTGGTTAATACACCACATATAACGTCGATCCATGGCATTGCCTCCTTCTCTCCAAAATCACTTTCTTCAATGGCGAGGAAAAGAGACTTGAAGATCGTTGGACCTGACGTATGTACGGTTAATCCATTGCCCTTCATTGCCTCCGCAAACATGGTCATTATTCCATGGTAGTAAAGGCCGAATTGCTTGGTATCCGCGATACTCAAGAGATCCGATTTCGCGTGGTTTACGATTAATGGAAGAGCCTTCGCTCTGTGAGCTGGTGCGCCAGCTTTTTTGATGAGAAAACTCATAGCCTCCGCAGCGAACCGGACAATATGTTTAGGTTGAGTGCTTTTTCCGAGTAAGGGTGCCATTAAATCGTATGTAGGACGTAAATCTGGCACAATGAGTTTCGACAGATATTTGAACAAGAATGTTAGGCATGTAAAGCACCATTCTATCACTGCCACATCTTTCCCAGCTATTGCTATTGTCGATGTAACCAATTCCAAAGCTTTCGCATAATGTTTTTCGAATCGAGGTCCCAGATCATGGGCAAAGTCTGTGATCAACTCCAACAATGGCTCCATTGATTCCCTTTGGTTTCCCTCCATGTATGTGACGAAGAGACCCATGATCTTATCCTGGAAATGTAAAATTTGTGGCAAGCTGTCGCATAGTGGAAGTACGTCCGCCGTAAAGGATTGGAATCCAGACGATAAATTGAGTTCGGTCCATTTTTCCAGACTGGCTTTAAAATATGAGGTTGTCGCAGAAGTATCTTCGGCATCGAGGTCATGGCGACGAACTCTTCGTAATGGGTCGAGGGAGTTTAATTTCGAGATTTTGGTAGTAAAAGATTCCCATCGATGATTCTTTTGATGGGCGGTACCCTTCTTACCCTTACGGGTTTTAATTATTCTTCCGGAAGTTGTGGCAGGCATCGTAGAGTAATGTCGTCCCCAATCCACGAAAATCCACAATCACAGAGAGGATGGAAATTTTTATTTTTTTGATAAGAAGAGATGGATGTCCGCTTATGTAAGCGACCACAATCAACCCGGTGGGTGTATCGAGGTAGAATTCACTGTTATTCGAGTACATAGTAGTTTCTGTGCAGTCGTTGAGGAATTCTATCATTGTATTGAATCTTATTGTAGCTCTCTTCACTTCCTCATTCGTTGTCCATCCTTTTCCCCTTCCCCTTCCCCTCTCTATTCTATTTTTTTTCTCTCTTCTCTTATATCCTTTTTTTGTCTTCCTTTACACTTTCTTCCTCATATCTTTTTGCATCACTTCTTGCCATTTCTGACCGCCCAAAAAAGAGACCCACTCAGCCGTCCTTGCATTAGCGTGACGCTAAGATATGAGCTTTCGAGCTTTCTTATCAACAAGTCAAATCGCGTCGCAAAAGAAGTTTTGAAGTAAATATTAATTAATTATCCTTACAATATTGCAATATTGCTATCAATTATAATACTATTATATTTGACCTTCGCAACAACCTTTTGCCCTCCTACCATCCTGAATACTCATAGGTCTAAATGGCATCCAAAATGTAGGTCTTGTTTTCTCTCTTAAAAAATCAATAGATATTGGGATTCGTTTTTGAGCTTCTCAGTCATGGTCGCATATTGATACACTTCACCTTGGACGAATCCAACTGATTGATTGATTGATAGAATTGTTCTAGGCGATGTCAACGGTCATATACGCAACGTCTTCACTAAATTAGCATCTCTGCAACTCAAGAATAGCTTTGCCCTCGCTATCGTGGCTGGAAACTTTTTTGCTGGAGCTGAAGACACGGAAGCCGAAGATACAGTTACAAATCTCATTTCGGGCAAGATACCCATACCATTACCTACATACTTTACTGTCGGATCATCACCTTTACCTAAGAGAATTATCGAGAAGATTGAGAAAGATGAGGAGGTGCGTAAAATCTCCCTTTGAATGCCGGGAATCCCAATACTCATTCTCTTAGATATGTCCAAACCTACACTATCTCGCAAAGAGGAGTACTACGAAGACCTCGGAAGGACTTAAAATAGTTGCGCTGGGTGGTCAACTCGATGAGAACATAATTGGGGGTTTGTCAAAAGAATCGTATCTTCCGTTCCACACTGTTGGGGATGCAAAAGCCCTCCATGGAGCGCACACGGCAGATATTCTTTTAACGACGCTTTGGCCGAGTTCAATTCGATCGGGTTCCAAGATACCAATTCCTGATGACTCGAAGGATCCTACTGCGGGAGATCATATTGCAGGTCTTTGCGCAGCTTTGAAACCTCGTTATCACTTTTCTGTGTCTCCGGACTATTTCTATGAGCGAGAACCTTTCTTTCATGCACCAACTTCAGATGAACCTGACGTTCGACCCCTCACTAGATTCATTTCTTTGGCCCCACATGGCAATCCGAAGAAACAGAAAGCTTTATATGCATTTACGTTACAAGCAACAGTCGATCCCACTGCCCCATTGCCCACTGGTGCCACAGCATCACCATTTGTAGCTCGACCCAATGAAAGAAAACGAACCGCTCTTGAACCGGAACCTTATTCTAGATATGGCGGTGGTAATGATTACAAACGTGGCCGAGGACGTAGAGGTCAAAGACAGCCACCCCCTGGGCCTGGTGAATGTTTTTTCTGCCTTTCCAATCCGAATCTGGCTACTCATCTTATTGCCTCAATTGGCGACGAAGCATATTTGACAATTGCCAAAGGACCTCTGACTACAGCGACTACAAATGCTTCCTTGGGTGTTAGCTTTCCTGCACATGCGCTGATCATTCCCCTCACCCATTCACCTACATTAGCCCTAATACCGGAGGAGGATTCCAAACAAGCCACCTACGCTGAAATGAACAAATACAAGGAGGCGCTGCAGAAAATGATTGCACAACGCAGCGAAAACAAACTTGGCGCTGTTACTTATGAGATCAGCAAAGGAAACGGTGTTCATACACACTGGCAGCTCATCCCTATGCCTATTGAAACCATCCAAAAAGGCCTTGTCGAAGCCGCCTTCCGAGTTGAAGCCGAAAATCTTCAATACCCAGCCTTCGAAGTGAGAGATCCTGGAATCGGACAAACTGACGGTGATTTCTTCCGTGTATGGATCTGGACACCTCCTACCGAAGAGAATCCACAGGGAGTTACCAAATGTATTACAATGCCATTTGATTGGAATGTTAGGTTCAATCTCCAGTTTGGTAGAACGGTTTTGGCGAAACTTTTGAGTTTGGAAAAAAGAATTCAGTGGAGGGATTGTGCTCAGACGGAGGCGGAGGAGAAACAAGATGCTGAGTCTTTCAAGGAGGCTTTTAAAGAGTTTGATTTCACTCTTTGATCTGATTTTTTTACATTTTTCATATCCAAGCGGTTGGATACATGCATGCATAAATGGGAGTTTTTGCATATTTTTATTTATTACTTACGGATGTTCTTCTTTTATCATTATTGAATTGACGGAGGAAAACTCATTAAGCTAAAATATTTTTTTCATGCTGGATGCACAAACGGAGGCGATGCATAACACAAGCGGCGTTGAGGGAAATCATCTATTCATTTTCAAATTTTCATCAAAGGTTATGAAGTATCGATATATACTTTGTGGATACCACACAGAGTCAATAGTCAATCAAAAGCATTTTTAGAAATTGCAAAACCCAACTCTTTGATCTCATCGTCTGGATTGCTAGTACCTGATATGAAGAAACAACTTCATCTATACCTTCCTTTTCTCTGTTCTCACCTCGCTTATTAATATTGTCCCTGTGAATCCTAATACTCAATCCATGATTCAGAGACCAAAACTAGATATATTGATGGTTCACATGCATTCACGGAGTTCTTGAGATATTGTGTTGTCTCTCGACTTAAGTGCGTGGGCAAATTATGGATATCTTTTCATCTCGCAAGTTTTCTTTGGCTGTTTGATTGCGACTCGTTTCTTTCTCTCTGTTCTTAGTTATTTAGGAATTATTCTGTTGTTAATCTTCGTATTACAGATACATACATCCCAGCCAAAAAACAACACACATACTAATCAAGATTCAAAAATAGGAAATTTCAAAACGCAACATCATAGTGCAAATGGCACCACTCTCAGAAAACGCAACATCATCATTTTTCCTCCTCACAATTCTTCTAGTTGTGCTTTTCATCGGGATGATTCATATCCCGCGTTTTGGGTATCTTGAAATTAGGAGGTGCTGGGGGTATACGTAGAGAGGAGTTTGAGTGATGAGGGTTCTAGTGGAAAATGCGAGGGGAGGAAAGAGGGAAGGGGGAGAAGGCCAAGGAGAGATGGTGGAGAGATCTAGAGGGTATGGAAGAGCTTTGGGAAATGAATGAATGCGCAAAGAAAGCGGAGATAGGGGTTGAAGAAAGGGGAAAGGAAAGGGGGATCCGAAGGGGAAGGGGAAGGTTAACTTGGATGAGGAGCTTGGTTTGGAGGGAAGGGAGAGGAAGGAGTCGGATGCTGGAGCTGTTGAGCGGGGGAAGATAGGGATTTGGAAGTGCGATTTGGAGTTGATGGGGATAAGGACGGGGAATTGGAGGGTGGGAGAAGGGATGGAAGAGATAGTAATGGGAGAAAATGGAGGGATATACATACCTATTATGGGATGAGATGAAGTAACGCTAATTAGGATTCAAGATATCATTTTAAGAGCCGTAGAATATGGATTATGGATGAATCTAACACGATATAAGATTGTAATAGAGAGTATATGTTTCTAAATGATTGAAAGAACTTATTTATGTTAAAATTATCAATATTAGATTAAAAATATTCCTCAATACTGTGGTCACAGACCAGTTCTTCCACCCCCATCGCAGTGGATTTACTTCATTTCCCCTCATACACCATTGGGGATCTTTCCCCATCGTTGCTGCAGTAAAGGTCGAACCCGCCGATTAGATCTCGAATACTTGCTTATCCCAGTAGAAGGATACCTGACTGTACACGCTTTGATACCCTGGCTACTTGATGTGCATACCTCCCTGAAAATTTCCTTCATCCCCGGACTTAGCACACACCCTCATTCACTCTATCCATCCCCACTCTTCCCTCAACCACCAAATTCCTCATCATTCCCGAATCGGAACCTCACTCCACTCCCCCATCCCATATTTCCATACATCCTCCCTTTCATCCCCCCCATCCCTCCCCACACAATGCAACCACCTACTCTCCACCGCCACACCATCCCCATTCCCCACCCCCCCCAAACACCACTAACACCACACTTACCCCACCCATTAGGAATAAATCCTCTACCATAGAAGTATATAACACCACACTTACCCCACCCATTAGGAATAAATCCTCTACCA